>MU225359.1:4295079-4334563 GCA_018584345.1 Thuja plicata
AGAAGCATCCCGAATATTCTTTTTCATTAGAAGTCACCAAAAACTTCTAGAAGCATCTCGAATATAACTTTAAGTTATTTGCACTTTATAAAATATTACTTTATTAAAAAGTGCAATCTCAACATCAAATTATAACATAAGGTCTCCATAAAGTGAAATAATAATAAAATCTAATGGAAAACCTTACTCCACTCACATACGAAGCCAAATAATCACCAAATAAACGCAAAAATGACTCTCTCATCACCTCCATCTACCTACGAGAGTCTGGAATAGGCAAATCCACGTAAAGTGTCTTGTCGTACTAGAGAGGGGACATGACATTGGCATTATTGTTTTTGAACCGAAACATTGATATGGTGGTGTATATTGGCATTTTGTTATGTCATTTGAACTAAAACAACAATATATGTGGTGGTCTATTTTGCTATGTTGCTTTATGAACTTATTTGCTGCTGCATATGTTTACACTTACATATATATATATATATTTTTATTTTTTTTTGAAAAAAAAATATTCTTGTAGAACAAACCCAAAACGAATCGAACCCAGCCCAAAAAAATTTTGACCGAATCTCGAACCCGCATACGAACCGGAATCCGAACCGGCAACTTAGTTCTGCTGGATATAGAGCAGTGACTATGTTTGTAATGCACTTCATTGGAATTGTATAGGCAAAGCAAGTTGCTATCAGTTAGTTCACAGTTATAAGTATACTTTTATACTTCTCTTTGGACAATGGAACCAGAAGGTGGGTTTAACCTTCAAAAGGTGGATTTAACCTTCACTTTGGGCAGTGTGCTCAGGCAGTGAGCTCATCATATCTTTCGACTCCTAACAGAGTTGAGAAGACTCCTAACAGGGTCTTTCCTTTAACAGGGACTTTGTACTGGATGCAATAATCAGCTCCTAACAGGGCTAGATCTTCTAACAGGGATACATTATTTCCAGTGCATTATTTGTGGGTGTTAATTCCCACTGAGGTTTTTCCCTTAACAGGGTTTTCCTCGACAACAAATACTTGTGTTATGGTGTTATTCTTGTAGTGTTCAGATTTGCATTGAGTAATTGATTTAAAGTTTTAAAGGTTAAATATTTATCATACAACTCATTCAGTCCCCCCTCTTAGTTGTATTATTCCTAACAAAATAATGGCAAGTAACCACATCCAATTTCTCACACACCAATCCACCTTAAGCACAACCACCATTTGTGCAACACAGGGCTTGTGAGCAAGTGATTTTTTATTTTCTTTTGTCCTATTAATGCATGTTCCTTAGCCTTGAGGTTGTATTTAGATGTGGAATAGGGTATAGATTAAATTGTTTCAATCTTTCGTTTGTGTTTAACATTTATTTGCACGCATTTAAAATGTAAAGGCTGAAGCCTTGGTCTGAATTTGATAAGATACATGAAAAAGTTTGATTGATCATCATCTTATAATAATTTTGGAGCACTAGCCTTAGAATCAATTTGAGATCATCTTTATTTATCAACAACACCAAGCGTCCAGATAGACTTTGAGCAAATCAAGGCCCATAAAAATGAACAAGATTTTACAAGAGAGGACATGTCGGCCGAAAAACACAATGTTCCAAGGAGCTTCAAGATGGGGGGATGCAGGGACGAGGGGACTAAGGGCCTAAGTTCAAGGATGGCAAGGGGATGGCCATGGAGGGGCGGTGCTGATATACATATAGTACTTCAAAAACTAGTTATAAAAGGATGTAAAAGAATTGTATTTCAAATGAAACAGTGACAAATCAGTAAAATAGCAAAATTGCAAATACTGACTTATGAAAATGAAATTTGACTTATGAAAATGATAAATTGGAGATTTCTATTATATCGAAAATATCATAACAATGATTACAATGAGTAGCATGATATCAACATAAATACAAAATGTTAAAACGTAGTCAATGGAGGCCTCTAATCATCCCCAAACTCCTCATACTGGAACTACTAGACTCCTCATGTTCAAGCTCTACCATACTAACACCAACCAGACCTACATCTAAAGTCATAGCATCCTCATCAATTTGTGTTGGCTCCTCTGGCTCTAGATCCCATCATGCTACTGAACTCTCTTTGTACACAAGTTTCATCCTAAAAAAATTAAAAAATGAACAATGAACATTGAAGTTAAAAGTAAAAACACAATGATAGGAGTGTGAGGAAACATTTTGTCGGAAGTGGGGATTTTGGGGCTGTCCCCAAAAAAAAACAGAGAAAAAGAGAAGAGAGAATGAAGATCATCACCAATGAAATCCATAGAATAGGATATTGAAAAAAAATGAAAAATAAATTTAAAAAAACACTCTTTGGTAAATTTAAAAAAACACTCTTTGGGACGCCTTATATGGGAGACCCCTAGGCATCCCCAGGATGCTTGAGGGGCGTCTAAGTGTCCTCAGGACACCTAAGGGATGTCTAGGCATCCCAAGAGCGCCTAGGGTCTCCCTAGCATCCCCCAAGTCCCGGCAATGGTGGCAGGGCGGTGGGGATATGGCCCCCTGTCGTCCCCCCATCGAAGAAACAGGGGGGTTTAGGGGAGATGCATCCCTATGGATCATTGGAAAAACATTTTCCAATCATCCCCAACAAGGTTACTTGAAGCTCATCCATTAAGAGAGGATGGTATCAAAATTCCTTCTCGAAGTTGATACCCTTTCAACACAACTTCTACACAAATTTTTGTGTGCACCCTACATTCATGTGCATTCCCCATTATTGGAAAACCATTACACAGATTAAAAGTTCCTTCACAGCTATAGGTTTATCATTGACTTATCCCATAGTTGCATGGAGACTCATCTCCGACCCCTAGGGTCATGTCTCGAAGACCAAGACCTGTCCCCAATACTAGAGACTTTGTCGGAGACGTCTCCAATTGCAAGAGACTTCCAACTGTGCTCTCTCAAAGACTCTCATTGTCTCCCTCAAAAAAGGTGCCAACTCCCACACAAATAAAACAAAAATCCCTAAAAGATGAAGTTAAATGCACTAGGAAATTGGAAAATAAACACACCACAAAAGAGAAAATAGGAGGCAACACAAGGCAGAGTCAACACAAGCTAACAAGACCAAAAGATTTTTCCATTTGCCTATTTGCAATTCAATGCAAAACTCATAAGATATTCATATTTTCTATATTCTTGTTGTTCTTATTATTCGTTTATGTAGACTTTGCAGTATACAGAATGGGGGTGAATTCTATTAGATCCTTGAGAGTCGGGACTTTTCCTATGATATAAATTTCCTTTCTTCATTCTTGTGAGTAAGTCGATATTCATATTCTCATATATATAATTCATATTCACATTCTCATATATATATAGTCTATATTCACATTCTCATAAATATAATCACATAGAATAGCAAAAGGATTTGCAATGTTGAAAGATTCAACTTGTTGGTTGGGGCTATTGCATACAATTTCCTTATATCAATCACATGAATTCCTTTTTCTATTTCAATTTCTAAAATGTCCCTAATGTTATTACAGCTTAAAATTGATCAATTATGCAAATAACAACACCAAGTGCTCTTAAAAATTGTGTCTCAAATGGTAGTGTTATTTATGGTTTTTAATGTTAACATGTTTTCTTTCGGTTTTAGGTTTTCAAAGGGTGTAGGAACCTTGTGGGGTCCCACCTCTTTTTTATTCTTTACTTTTCTACTTTAATGTTCTTTTAAATGTTGCCCACCATCTGGTGACAGTTGGCTGAATTGAAACTATTCGTGATTATTTTCAATTATTGCTACCATTATCGTACCTTTATGCTTGAGGTTTACATACTTGCAGTTCAGTCCAATTTCATGTACCTCCTAACACACATCACATTGGTTTGCAACAGTGAATTTGGATAATTGTCACCACGAGGAAATATAAATCACATGTAAATGTCTCTTTATGCTGAACTTCCAATATGAATCTAAAGCATACAGCCTTTTGCTTAAGATGTTCTAAAGAGTATCATGATCATAACAAAACATGCCCTTGAAAAAGTTGTAGACTTATTAATGAAGTTATAGATGAGCATTAAAGAGATTGAGACCATAAATGCATTCTAAAAATGCACTACAAAACGATAATGCCCAATAATCAATTTCGATATATTAGAAGGAAAAAAGTTTGCTCTATTTCTAGGAATTCTTTACAGTATTGATTATGGTACCTTGAGAAAGAAGAAGCTTGGTTGAAATGATATGAAATTTTCAACCGTGATCTCTAGGTATCAAATCTTACTATTTTAGATGAAAACGAATGCATACCATTAAGTAATGATGCAAAGTTTTGTAACCTACGTTGGTGCAAGTTTGCCAAGACTCTTTAGCTCAGTATTAGTTGCTTTATCCACAACTCTTCCACTGATTTCAATATGGTAAGACTTGTCTTTTGTGATTGGTAGACCTCTGCCAGCAAGTCGATCCAAGTCCTTCTGATGGAGCTCCCTACCATTTACTAAAATGCGAGTTTTCCCACCAGCACAGTCCCGTGGCATGGGATAATTGAATTCATCTATGAAAGGCTGCACCCCACACACAGATTTTGGTCAATATTGAGGCATGCAGAACTATACTCATAAGATTAATTTCTCCATTAAAAGCACAATTTGCCATAGAAACAAACCAAAGAACAGGATGAAATCAACATACTGGTATGATGCCCAGACAAGGCTCCCCCATAACACCCCAAAACCCAGCTTGGTAGTCATACCTGAGTGCAGCATCCAGAAGAGAAAAATGTGAAATTTCTCTGAAATACATCTAACAGATAAATTCTGCTCGGAAACATTAACTAAGCATTCTACCAATTCAAAACATGGTTGAGAATTCACTAACACTATAAGTTCGAAAAAAATTATCCTTCAGGAAAGGAGCATTATAATGTCTCCAGCTTACCAGTAATGTCCAGGTTGGATGGGTCCAGCATGTTCCTCAGCCTTCTTCACCAGATTGTCAGATATAGGCCTGCCATTTACAAAAACATTTGACCTAACAACCTCTGACCCTTGATTACCTTTTTTCAAATCTTTGAAACTCTTTTTGAAAAATCCTTTAATAGAAGTGTTCCAGCTCCAGCTCGACTCTTTTGACAACTCTTCTTGATTTTCCATTTCAGCCACATCAGGCTTGTTAGAGATCTTTGTGTGCTTCCAGCCATAAGTGTTATCAGAATGGCTTAAGTTTCCTGAGTCCATACTCTTTTGCTGACTAGTAACAGTTGTCTTTTCGAGGTGGACCTTGTTTATCATTGCCAAAGGTGAAGTATAACCAAAATGCTCATGAAGCGGCGAGCCTGCAACAGGAGATGCCATATCTGGTGCTGAGGACCCTTCAGCCATAGTAAAATTGTCCCTAGCCTGATAGCTTCTCATGTCATGCAAACGTTTTGGTGAAGAATCATAATCTTGAACAGGAAAACCTTTAAGTTTTTCATCTAGCCTAGCCATGGGAAAATGAGGCTTGCTTGATACAGAACAGCTTTTAAATAGACCATTCTGAACAGTAGGAGCTAATTGAAGGGAATCTTGTTTCCCATTTGCAGATTGACTCTTTGACATATAGACGTCAGAATCATCAACATGTGAATCAGGACTGTCGTGGATATGTCTCTCATTTGTAAGCATATTTTGAATGGCACTAGAAGAGCTAGTCGCATGGTTAGCTGCTGAAATTCCAAGGTCTCGAACTTTAGAATGACTTCCCTGCAGTTGCCTGGATGGATAGTCAATATGTTTGGCCACAGTTATACCTTGTCTCTTAGACCAAACAGTGAATACAAAAATACTGAAACAAGTACCACATCGAAGTTTATGTTTTTTCTTCATTTTGGGAGATAAATTTCTAGGTAATAGTAGCAACTGCAAACAATTATCGCAAAGAACAAAGGGTGCACCCCCTGCAAAGGGTGAGCATGACAAAGTCCTGTGCTTTCTAGTCACTGGTCCTGGTGCATATTTCTTTTCATGATAAAGACTCTGTTCAGACTCTTGTGATTTAGACCTCTGTACATCTGAAACTTCATGATATGAGCAAGGATGCTTATGAGCTGGAGCATCTCGTGCTTGAACACGAATTGGATAAGAATTATTGAAGTGCATTTGAGTAGCTGCAGTGTGCAACTGCTGATGGCAGAAAGCAGTTGGTGGCACGTGCAGTGACATATGGCATGCATTTCCATCTTGATAACCATGTGAATAGCAACCTCCTGGGTGCTGCAAAGAAAGCCTTGAACAACAAGCACAAGAAGTCTGCCCTTCATTCACAGATCGGCGAGAGAAAGGATAATTCTGATGCTGTGGATTTAGACCCAGTTCCCCAGAATATGATGATTGAGGGATTCTGTGCAAAGTGGCATTTCTTTTATTAACAAATCCATGGGCCATCCTGTGCCCAAAATTCTGAGGATTTATATGCTTTGATGTAAATCCATTTGATATATCTTCCTCATCCATCACTCCGTGCAATGACTTGTTCGCAATATGCATTTGGTGCTGTTCAACCTGGGGAATGGACTGCATCCTTGGACCATACACCAGCTGCCCTGAACTTTGTTGTGATCTGTCTGAGTAGTCCCCCCAAGAAGACTCCACATCATTGGCAGTATGAAAAAACCCACCAGAATGGCCATTTTGAGATAGCTGTCTCTCCATCATTATTGGCCTGGATCCAGGGGTCATAACCATCCTGCCAATGTTGCGTTGAGTTTGCACATTTGAAGAATAAGGAACCTGACATGACCGACTAAGCTGATCTCTCAACTCATCTAGTTTATTTACTAGTTCCATCCGTTTTTGTAAGATTTGATTTTCAGTTTCATACATCTGTGGTAAATTCTCATTGTAATCAAATTCGCCATAGTCATAGTTTTCATTGAACTGTGAGTTGCCTTTGGAATTCAAGTAAAACTCAGGTCTGTCTGGTTCCAGTGGCTTGTAACCTGACAAGTGAGGCCACCTACCTCTAACATCTTGGCTCTGTTGAATATGCTGTGAAGACTGAAAGTTGTCAGTAATCTGATTATAATCCATTTTATTTGGTCGAATACCATATTCCAAGCTCTTTTCCCTTACTTGAGAATGCAACTTGTGGTGGTTATGCTTTTGCCAATCCGTGTCCATTTCTGTTCTCTGTAATTTCTGCACACGTTGAGTAGATTTCTTAGGTGCAGATTGCAAGTTAAGAGGGTTTGGTATCATAAGATCCATTGGATGGTCCACTTCACTATCTATCTGAACAGAATAATCCCACTCGGCACTAGAGTCATCAACAGGACCGTGCAAAACTCTCCCATTGCTTGGCACTTGGCCTGGTAGTCCTTTTCTGAACCCTGCCACATTAGACCTAGTCTCTACTCTATTGGCTTCTTCATGAGAAATTGGAGGAGAATGATGTCCAGAAACCCAAGAAGATTTCACAAAACCTCTATCAGTGACCTCCAACTTATCTAAATCTTTTGACGATGAATCTGGTGGCATGAGCTTAGAGACAGTATTATGAATTTTCAAGTGGGTGGAGCCAGTATCTTGACGAGGGCGAGGAGAAATGTTAAGTACCTCATCAGATGAACTCGAACCTACACTGTTCGCCAACCTAATCCTTTGAGGCGGGTAAAGTTTGTCTGATGATCCAACTGATATTTCTTCTGCCTTTTCCCTTATTTGTCTGTTTTCCGAGAGCGGCTGATAAAGGGGGTTTTTTGTATCAGATATGAGCTGTCCCTGCCTGTACTTGTGGGTCGGGTGAGGTCCGACTGTTGTGGGATTATGGGCCAGCTTTCTTGAATTGTCAGATTGTGCCAAATTAGTCTCTTCATTTTCACCTTCAAAACACTCATCTGATGCTCTTACACAACACCTACCCCCATTATCATCCGACGATGATGACTCGGTCCCCCAATTTTGTTTCTTGTCCTGATAAGATTGGTATTCATGGGTGTGGTCATCCACATGCTGCCTCCGTCCTTTGGCTTCGACACTAGAGAATTCCTCCACACGGCTATCTGCACCCTTTTCTTCCGTCTTTCCCAATGGCAAACGGTTTGCTTCAGCTTTTGTTTCATTTAATTTTGAGGCACTCTTTGGCGCGCCGCGATTCTTTGCTGCACATTGAAAACAAATTAAATTATCTCCAATTGATCTGATGAAAGGGGCGGTTATGTTGAGAGGCTTTTGGTGGGTGTTTTCGGATTCAAAACATTATCTGGAACCAAAAGAGGAAGGGCAACCAGTTTCCATGTGAACTTATTTACAACAGCATTGTCCGTACAACGGCAACAGAATTTTCATGTGGAATTGTTTTCAATCGAGACAATTACAATATAGTTTATAAGAGAGAGATAGTGCATACCTTGAAGTGCAGTTTGGCAACCGCCGCATCGGTAAACAGGCAGAACGTCAGCAATCTCAGGAAGAACCCTCTCACACTTGGGGCAACGCACTAATCTGACTGCAGCTATTGATATTTCTCTTGACATATTGATTCACAGAAACCTTTGTGAAGTCTGGAATTTCATAAATCTTCCTGTAAATGAAAAAAACAAAAGATTCCAAAGTCTTGAGTTCCTAGAAGACTGCGCACTTTTTGTTACAACTCCTGGAGTTTCAGGACTAATAGTCAGTTAAGGGGTGGCTTAGATAAAGTGTATTGGAATTGTCCCAAATTCCAGTTATAACCTCCCACGCCTTCCGTGTTTTCTGCACTTGTTCAAAAAATGCACCTTGCGATGGTCGCATTTACCATGTATGCTTATTCCAATTCCAACCATAATATGAGCCTCATCTGATCTCAGTGCAGAGGATAGAGGATAAAGAAAAAGGTAAACTCTGTCTTTTCCAAGAAAAAGGCCAGCTTAAATCACAACAGCTATTCCGTCGACAAGAACTAAACTTTGAGAGCAGGGTTGTAGAGGAGCATATATTGAAAGGGAATCGTGCTCTTCCAACTTTCTATACCGCTTTCTCAGGTCCGGGAATTTGATGACGCTTTACTTTTGACTTACTCTCTCATGGAACAGAAACTTATCATCAGTGGACAGAAACAAATAACTAGAACGAGACTTAGCGTCAGGTTCAAGCTCCCTGAGTCGTTGGTTTAGCAAAGACTTTTTATGGCCTCTAGTCCAGATTGTTACATATATTTTCCGTTTCCTGGACGAAAACTCACTACTTTCTCAAACCCACCCACCTCAACCTCTGTAGTTATTACGTATAATTTCTTTCTCAGAAAGACCGTTTACTGCGTTTTTGCATCAAAATTATTTTAAAAGCCAATCCCCGATATTCTGTCAACGGGCATTTCGAGTTCCTGGGAACATGATGAGAATAGAAACTCCAAGTCTGCAAGAAATTTCTATAATTGCAATTTCACCAAATTCCAAGGACAACACGGAATTCAAACTTGGAACCTGAAAACCCGTGAAATCAAAAGTTTAAAACCAAGGAAAACAAGCATGACCAACTTGTCGTCGTCTGAGCCTGAGCTGGCAACGGCGCTGGCCGGTTGGGTGACTAAGCCCTTGAAATCGTCTGTGCATTGGACAAGAGCAGATGATTATATATAAAAGTGGAAGGAGGGTTGCAAACGCGTAAAGTGAATGGACCAAGCACCAGCAAGGATGATACCTAAGCTAGAAGAAAGGAAAAGGTAAAAGACCTAACAGTAAACAGTAAAAGTATTCATAAGGGTCCGTTGCACATCATTCAATGTTATAAGGGATTCATTCCGTAAAGGGTTATAATTGAAGTCTTGGATTATACTTTGTTAAACTTCTGATTACTCGACTAAACCTTGTTAAACCTCTGACTACAGCACTAAACTTCCAATTTTTATATGTTAAAAAATAACAGTACTTACAATTCTGTACAGCTACCTTCCACTACACACTGAATGAAAAGGTATAAACCCAATTCAAATCCTCAACTAGTCAACCATTCAATCAGTACACATCCAGTGAACAGTAACAATACTTCTGAGAATCTGTTGTACATGATTACGACTTATAAAGGACTTATTTTATACAGAGTTAAAATCGAAATCTTTTAATTGTTTGGGGGAGTTAGACTAATAAAGAACTAAACTTCTGATAATTGAAGCAAAATCGCAACTCCTCAACAAACCGTACCTACAGTCCTGTACAGGAACCTTCTACCTACTGACAAAGCTAAAGGTATAGACCCAATTCAAATCTGTTAAAGTCAATACTTCAATCACACACGCTTAGCTTTACGATGAAGACACCGAGAAGCGGGACAGAAGTTCCGGCATATTTTCACTCACTCCAACCTGGAAGCTTCGTTCCCCCAAAATCAAATCGCACGCTGATGTAACGACTCCTTCACGCCGGCCAGTAGTTGTCAAGGACTATTTCTCTGGTTTACCCGAGATCCGCGCTTGACATTTCAAAGTCTCTTCTGAAATTCCAAAAAAATGTTCCGATTGGGGTACAGGTGGCGGAATGTGAAAGCGAATTGAAGCCTGGAAAATATTTGGTAGGTAGGTAGATTGGGAGGTGGGAGGTGGGAGGTTAGGGGTTGAGGACTGAAAACGACCACCATCCGCTATAGCGAGAGCCAAACCGCGCTCTTCACCTCCAATCATTATCTCCTAACTCGTTTTTTTTTATTTTTTTGCATGGTCCCATTCAGGTAACCCCCCTTCTACTCTTTCTTCTCCCCACTAATTTGAGTGCTATTCCATTAAATTATGTGTATTTTTAATTATAATGTCTTTGAGTTCTATTATATCATTTATTGACAAGATGAAGAAAAGGAAAGGAAAAGAAAAGAAAGGAATTTTTATAGTCTACAATACTAATTATATATGATTTATTAACAAGATGAAGGAGAGGAAAGGAGCTTTTGTAGTCCACAATACTAGTCACGTGTTCTTGGGTCTAAATAAATAGAGTAGTATGGGACTACCACGTACTTCTTGTGCAACAAACAAGACATGCATACCTTATCCACTATGGGATTTGGACTTTTGACCTCTGTTTCAAGAGCACAAGTTCTTCGTCACTAGACCAACTACGATTGTGAAACATAATGATGGATCACATAGTTTGACGTTAAACATTAATAATTAAAAATACGCACAATTAAATCTAAAATTACAAAGATATAATAATATTGATAGTGGAAACATTATGTATCTTAGTAATGGGAGATTATGATGAGAGTTAAAAGTAAAGATAAATCTATACATGTGTTAAAACTACCACATTATATCAAATTTCCATAATTTGATATATTGATCGCTATTACTTCTAGATTAGACTATGTGATAATTTTTGCATCGATGTTTCAAATCACACTTTGCAATCCATCATGAAGATGGTAGAGAGCTATGAGATCATGCAGCTCTTACAACCCTCTATCATCCAATGATGGATTGTAGAGTGTGATTTGAAATCTTGATGCAAAAAAGTTCTCACGCATTCTAATCCAAAATATATATTGATCTTTTTGTTACCAAGAGGAATTTGAAGTTAAGCATAGGGACTTGGAGCTCACTTGTTTACAGGTCTAACCTCTCAAACAATGTGTAGTGGACCTTCATCCATACTAGAATTGAACCCACAATCTAAAGTACCTAAAGCAACAGTCATGATTGAATGAACTAATCCTAGGGGTCAACAACAATGATCACTACCACATTTATTTTTTTAAAACAATATTTTGATTGTGTGTATAAGTGATCTCTATGTATGCAAAGTTAAATTTAATGCACAAATTTGAACATTTAAATCATAGACCTGGTAGAGTACATTGTTATATGAAATCATTCACCTCTGTGTATGCTCTTTGAATTGGATAAGAATATATAATTGCAGACACATGGTTTTCACAATCCATTATATTGTGCATAGCTTTTGGTTTTGACTATGTGTATTTTTTTTCCTTGATGTTTCAAATCAAACTCCATGATCCTTCATCAAGAAGTAAGACAAGAGAAAAGAATTGTGAGATTGTTAGCAGATCAAGCAAGATTAAAAAGGTGGGGGAAATTGTAGTGGATTATTTTTATGAAGGAGGGGAAAACCCGAAGTCCTAACATCTTTTTAGGAAAGCTAGGTCTACTAACTTCTTTAAAAGCTTGATTCCAAACTTCTCTAATTGTTTATCTTTGTTCTACAATTCCCTCCCATGAAGGGTATTAATTGTAGACATGTGGTTCCCACTGTCCATAACATTGTGCCTAGTTCTTTGTTTTGACTATGTGTGTGTTTTTTTCTCAATGTGTTTTCATCAAACTCCATGGTCCTTCATTAAAAAGTAAGACAAGAGAAGAGAATTGTGATATTGCTAGTAGACCAAGCCAAATTAAAAGGTGGGGTAAATTGTAATGACAAATTTTAACAAAGGAGAGAAAAACTTGAGAGTCTCAACACCTTTTTAGGAAATCTAGGTCTATTAACTTCTTTGAAAGCTTGATCCTAAGCTTCTCAAGTTTTCTAGCTTTTTTCCACGATTCCCTCCCATGAATGGTATTTGATTAAATTAGACATATGGTTTTCATGACACATAATGTGTATAGTTTTTGGTTTTGACTACGTGTTTTTTTTCCTCGATGTTTAAAATCAAAATTCATGATCTTTCACTAGGAAGTAAGATAAGAAAAAATAATGTGAGATTGTACACAAACCAAGTAAGATTAAAAGGTGGGGGAATTGTAGTAGAATATTTTTACGGAGGAGGGGAAAACCCCAGAGTCCCAATACCTTTTTAGGAAAGCTCGGTATGTTAACTTCCTTGAAGTCTTGATTCCGAGCTTCTCTAATTGTTTAGCTTTGTTCCATAATTCCTTCCCGTGAAAGGTATCAATTGTAGACATGTGGTTTTCACTGTCCATAACATTGTGAATATTTTTTCATTTTGACTGTGTGTATTTTTTCCTTGACATTTCAGATAAAACTCCATGATCCTTCATTAAGAAGTAAGACAAGAGAAAAAAATTGTGAGATTGTTAGCAAACCAAGACAAATAATAAGGGTGGGTGAATTGTAGTGATAGATTTTTACAAAGGAGAGAAATAACCAGGAGTCCCGACACCTATTTAGGAAAGTTAGGCATGTTAAATTATTTGAAATCTTGATTTTTAGCTTCTCTAGTTGTTTAGCTTTATTCCACAATTCCCTCCCATGAATGGTATTGATTGTAGACATATGGTTTTCATGGTCCATGATATTGTGCATAGTTTTTTTGTATCGATTGTGTGTTTTTCCATGGTATTTCCAATCAAACTTTGTGATCCTTTATCAAGAAGTAAGGCAAGAGAATAAAACTATGAGATTGTTAAATAACAAATCTACATGATGTTGGAGTAATTAGGTGACTCCTCAACACCTCCAAGATCATTGAAAAAACAAAATCACTTCCACAAGAGAGAATAACAAGAAAGATTGCTTTAACAATGCAAGCTTGATTGATATGATAATTGAGCATACAAAATGTACATGAGATACCTTACTTATAATGACAAGGTGATGAGGTAGGGTGACAACTACCCTTGATACAAATATTAAATGCATTATGGAACTATTAAATGTTATGTGGCTAAAATTAAATGATGAGACATGGTCACATTATAAGAAACTTTTAAAATGCCACCTAGGCTAGAAAACTTAGCACCTATGTAAACTTAAGATGTGACTAAGTACATATTAAGAACTAGTAAGCAATAACCTTATTCACACTAATATGAATTTCTGCAATCACATGAGGAAGAAATGACATGGTAGAAATTGAATGATAAATACATATTTTGTGTCAAAATAATTTTTCTATCATTGAAATCCATAGCTAAATATTTAATGGAATGCACTATTTTTTATTGTCTCATACCTGTGACACGGGACTTGGCTTGTGACCTCGTTGTCGATTAAATCTAGGTAAGGTGAGATTAATCCTCTAGGTCACATGATAACCAGCTGGGGACCCACCTTGGGTGTGGCTAGGTAAACCAGATCTCTCATCTAAATGAGGTTTGAACTTGTGTCGATCATTTGTGTCTTTCAACAACTTGACCAATCAGTCTACACCTCAAGGTTTAATGCAATACATTGATGTTATTTAAATAGAGATCTACATGTCTACTGTTTGAAAAAAATGCTAAAATAATAGTTAATATAGAAACTTAGTTGTTTCCATTTTTTTTAAATGATATCTTTATCCATATTATTCTTACACATTTTAATATAATATAGATTTTTAATATAGATCAAATAATATAACGTAGTTTTTTAATACTAATAAAATATTCATAATTTAAAAATTAAAATTTATTTTAAAATAAATAGATGGCTCAAGTTATTTATATATAAAAAGGAGAGGATAAATTTATTCATGTCATTCTTCTTGCTTTTGCATTGAGTCGAGGGGTGGTGAAGGCGAAGGCAAATAAGCTTTGCCAAATGCTCTTCAAACATGTCTTCCTCAGAGAAAATGATGTTGTACTAGACAATGTGGATAAAAACCACATGGTGCCCATGCCACAAAATTACTACCCGACTAAGTGGTGTGGGCATAGGGGATAAATCCATAAATTTCCACTCATTCTGTCTATGGAGCTTAAAGAACTAAAGGAAATGCTCAAGGAAATTGACATAAACTTGGAGTTCCTACAATGTTTGGCGAATATCCTTCACCCCCACAAAAGGAGTGGACCAGAGCCTACAAAGAAAAGGAAGGCATATGGGTCGACAGTGACAGTGATGAGGAGGACGAGGAGAATGAGGTGCCAGTGTTGTCAAACTGTTGAGAGAAATGGATAAAAGATGATCCTAAAGATGTGGAGGGCACGGCCAAAGGTCTGACTCATATGTATTGTGGACCAGATTGCCTAGTAATTGCTCGTGCAACGCACACCAAGAGAATGAAAAAAGCAATATCAAAAAGGGGAGCGAAGAGAATGCAGAGGAATCCTTGATGATAATGGTTTGTGGCCCCAAGGATGTGAAGAGGATGAGGACCAGTTAAGTCTTTTGATTGCATATACTACTATGGCATTTTGTTTCAAAACAATTGATTATTGTTATAAATAGATAGTAGACATACAAACTATATGGTCATGAAAGAAGGGTATAAATATTGTATATGGTCAATAGGTATTGGTATAGGGGGTTGCATTTTTTAAATAATGGAGCTTTAATTATCTATATGAATTTGTTATGGTGGATATGGCATAACTTGTAAGCAATAGAACAATGTAAACTATTTTTTTATTATAATACAAAAGGTGTTGGCCCAACCCAACTATTAATTTACCCCAAAAAAATGATTCATGTGATTCTTATGTCTTTTCAATATAACATAATTTTTTTAAATTATAATAATATAATATAACATACTAAATTAAAAATAAATAGACTACTAAAATTATTTTTTATAAATTAAAAACAAAGAATGACTCTTTTGATTAATAAATGCAAAGGTTATCATAATCTATATGATTATATACTATTTTAATATAATATATAAAATATTTTTAAATGCTAAATATATAAAAACATTTTTTTAAATCTTTTAGTAAATAATTTTTCAAATTCCAAAGATAATATATTATCATAATCATAATTATTATATACTATTTTAATATAATATATTTTTTAGTTTTGTCCCGGCTCGCCTCAAGTACCCAAGATATAGGTTGTTGGGCGCTGGGCTGAGTCGCGAGGATACTTCCTCGATAGAAATATATATAACATAATCATTTAACATTGATAAAATAATATAATATCATAATTTTTTAATATTAATAAAATATTACAATTTAAAAATAAAAAATGTAATAATTTTTTTTATTGACAAGCATTCTTCAATTTATTATATGAATATAATAGAGCCCACACTCCATTCTTTTAAAAAAAAATAGAGATCTTTTGGTTTCGAGCTTTCTCCCTACCTCGATTTGAATCTAGCAGCCTTATTAGGGGCCAATGTGAAATGATAAACAGGAAGCTAGATAGGCATTAAAGCTTAAAAAGTGGGATGAACAATAATTGGACACTTGTCATCACCTTGCTTGATCAAATAAATTTCTGTGAGCTTTTAGGGCAAAGACAACAGGGAGGAGACAATGGCATTTGTCAAGCCCTTGCAGTTATGGACACTAAGAAAAGGGGAAGAAGGCCCATGAGATATAAATAAACGGGTAACATGTGTGAGAAACTTAGGCATAAATGGTGAATGCACACCAAGTGACCTAGTGAATAAAAGCAACAACAAAAAAGAGTCCTCATTATCAAACAACGAGAAGCCCCCACGAAAACATTATAGGGCAAATAAACACCCTCACCACCTCATTTAAATTTCTAACAAGAGTTCAAAGCCCGAGAGAAGATTTTTCGGGAATTTGGCGACAATTGTCTAGAATGGCAAAACAAAAGAGTAGACCAAGAAATTGGCTTGGGCAATTTGCCAAATGTCACTATCTTATGGAATCTTTATTTATTATGAGTGGGAAAGTCTAAGGGGAAGAGATATCCCAAGTGTGACCGTAAACAACAATAAATCAAACGATTTAAAACGACCAGTTATTCAACTAAAGAGCATAATCAAAACAAAATAAAACATAAGCCCCCGAAATAAATAATGTTAAGGTGCTTTGCATACTAAAAAACTTGGTGAATCAAAGAAAAGGGAAGCATAAGTATATATATATATATATATATATACTTATATATATATATATATATATTTTGGAAAGTTCAAAAATATCAAATTGAAAAACATTTTATTAATGATGTGAATTATGAAATCAAATTACAATATCTATTGTGATACCTGTCGTATTGTTAAGTTCAATGTAAAAAAAATCACGAAGATTAACAATAGAATTGCAAGCCAAAAAGTGACCCATTCTATTCGAAATTGGAGTTTATACAAATCTGATGGATCCCAAGGGTCACTAGAACCCATTGGATACGAAATGAAGAGTCCTCATAATGTTTATTACAAATAAACTATTAAAAACTACCAAAAATATAAAAAAAACTATATATAAAAATAAGCCCACTTGGAGAAGACATAACTTTCTAGTTATAGCTCCGAATTGCGAACCGTTTACTTTGTTGGAAAGGCCTTCAATAAATCTCAAACAAAAATTAAAAAGTCACACCAAGGTGAGACCTTCCTGGGGCGTCGAGGCCCCATAGTGCCCTGGAGACCTTCAAAATTAAAGTTTACTGAAACATAGAAAATACCGAAAAAATGGATTTCAATAATTTCCCAATTCCATCTTGGACTATGCTCTGATAAATTAATCTACAAAGGAATGAACTTGTCAATTTTGAATACCAAGTGAAAATCCTTTGAGAAATATTATTGCTAAGAATATAAAATACAAAAAACACATATCCATGTATAAACAAAAAACAATATCTAGGGGAAGAGCACTAGTTATTGCTTATGTTCCAATTATTGTTCACCCTTTGCTCACGCAACCCCCAATTACCAATTTTTAAGAATCCCAAAAAATGCTAACTAAAAGTCCATTAATAAATATATCATGTACTAACAACTGTCCACTTATACCCCTAGCATTGAAATTTTTTGAACAACTACTAGGACATTTGTGCATAGTATTGGTAATTTTTGAGGTGGTTGTAGTGCACGATTATTGGGGCATCTCTAATTAGGTATTCCACAACACTTTGAAATGACCAAGTTTTGACCCTTGGGCGTATAATAGATCCCACAATGTGCATCATTACTATGCAGAAGTCAAAATAATAGCTAAATGCAATTAAGTTGAATACGGAGACAATAAAAAAAAAAGTCAAAATTCGATGTATCATTTAAGATTTGTGGATGCGCAAAGTTAGCTATAATAGCTACTAGTATGTCTCCCCTAAAATTGTAATTAAAAGATAAGTCTGCTAATATTATACTCAATCCTACACTATTGCAATCATTTTTTAAGCCTTGAAAGTATTGTCTCCAACATGAGAAATCAACACTACAAACCTTAATATTGACTTTAAAAAAGCCTTCGTTGATTTAAGAACCTTCTTGAGCTTGTCTTTTAGTAGGAATGTAGACTTAACATTTTAATGTATTAAAATTTTTGTTGTCCTATTGGAAATCCCCTCAATGTACGAAAGAATTTGCTTGAGTCTAGCTATCTACACCCCCTTCTTGAGAAGAGATTGTCATTTGTCTACCCTTAATTTTCATTACCCTATCAAGTCTCTTTTTACCTTGCAATATTTTTGATCATCCAAAATTTTGACAACTCTTTTGCAATGTCTTAAGAACCTCTGCTTTTGATGTCAGGTGGTGATGAGGACTATAACAACATATCTATGGGAGTGCCTTAATGTAAAAATGAAAAACAAGGGAACCATCTTCATTACTTTGAGGGATGACATCTAACAAGTGAAGACAATAATTAATCTCCACGTACTCTAAACAGAGATAAGGATTTAAGCTTAAGCCATTAATGCATACTTGTCACTTGCAAAATTAAAGTTTATATTTAACAACAATGGTAATATTAGTGGTTTAAATCTTAAAACTAATCATTGTACCACATAGTTCTCAATGTTTAAACAACAATTCTTAGTTTGAAAGAATAAAACATATAACATTTTCTTATGATGTGTCTACTCTATAGCTACAGGGCTCGGACTCGGTAAGGGTTACCTAGCTCAGTACTAAAGACTTGAAGAAGTAAAACTTGGCAAAGTGAAAAAAAAAACCAAGGAAATTTAGAGATTTTTAAGGATTTAAACTTGTTTCATGCGCCCTTTATTAAGTAAACCTTAAGGACACAATAACATCATCAAATACAAGCTAATCTGAGATCACATATACAAGTATACATGTTATCACTGAGATTTGCACCCTACTGAGTAAACTTAGCAATCTAGTGATACATGGGAACACTTATGGGTTGTGGGTAACCCGGAAAAGAAGTGAATCTCTGGATAAGGTCAGCTTCCTGGGTACTTCACCTAAACTAAAAAATTTCAGAGGGAAATGATTAGAAGGAAACATGGAATTGAAATCTACTCCTAAGGTGATGCACCAAATAATACTTGGGTATGTGCAAGATCATGTTGTGCCAAAAAGTAGTGATGTGAAAAAATATGCCTTTTTCACCCGCCCAAAAATGTGAAAAGGCATGTTTGACTTTTATGATGAACTATAACTGATTGAATGTTTGAATATGATAAGTTGATGATCACTGAGCTGCAAAAGTGAATGCAAGACATTAAATAAGTTGATGTATTGTATTGTCATTGATGTCAACTTGACATGGTTTGATTGTTCATACACATAATATCATAACCTTGAAGATCTGAAGAAACAAAGTTTATGTGGTTGGTAAAACATAAAATTATGTATACACCGAGTGATAGTGAACACCAAGTAGTTCACAGTGTATACCGAGCACAGTAGTAACCGAGCAAGTGTTGTCGAGCAAGTGTATACCGAGCACCACAATAACTGGAGTTAATGATCGAGCATAACTGAAGATGATGATCGAGCATAACTGGAGTTAATTAAAGAATGACAAAATTGCTTATATGGCAGAGCTACAATTTAGGGTTGACTAATTGATTTCTTTATTTTCAACAATTAGTTAAAGTAAAGCAAGGAAGAAGATTTAAAGCACATTTTATTCACAGTTATC
Source organism: Thuja plicata (assembly GCA_018584345.1). Classification (NCBI taxonomy): domain Eukaryota; kingdom Viridiplantae; phylum Streptophyta; class Pinopsida; order Cupressales; family Cupressaceae; genus Thuja; species Thuja plicata. The sequence goes on from MU225359.1 coordinate 4,314,728, forward strand.
AAGGAGAGATTTACGGAATAAAACTAAAGGAGAGATTTACGGTATAAAGCAATGCATGGTAAGTTTTATGGATCAAGAAGAGATCTAAGACAAAAATTTTAGGGTTTGACAGATCCAGAACAATATAAGAATAAACAGTTATATGCAGAAAACAAAAGAAGAATAAAACTTAACACAGATAACATAGAGATTTAACGTGGTTCACCCAAAACCTGGGCTACGTCCACCTACACAGTCATCCTAACTTTCTTATTATCCAACAAAATAGTACACCAACATTACAATGCATTATGCATCTTAATCGCTTATAACATGCATTTTAGGGCAACCTCTAAAATTGACCATTTTAGGGTTTTACAATATCAGTCTTCTTTTTCCCAAAAAAGCAAATCTTTTTCTCGAAAAAACACAAAAAAAAAATTGGCGCTTCGCGCCGATCGGAGGTTCGGGGCTACTGCCCCTCACCTCCCGGAAACTAGATGAGTAGGGCCACAGTATCAACACCCACTGCATGATCAATCGTCACAATATCAACAAAAAACAAGGAGATTGAGCGGCTAATCATGTCTATATAAAGAGACAAGGAATTCATTATCAAGAAGAGGAATGTTGAGTATAATTTGTGTGAAGATAGAATTCTTCATGCAGATCTGATCATACAAGTTGAAGAATAGAGCCAAGGAATTCTATAGACATCAAGCAACAAAGGATAAAGCATTCACCGAGCAGAAGAGAGAAAGAAAGCAAAGGAACTGAAGTGTATATTGATCAGAGAGGTATTATAGAACTAACAATGGATCTGAATATTTACAAATAAAAGTTGTATTTTAAACAGATCATTTGCTGTATTAGTTTAACCATTGATTCAGAAAATCTCTTAACCGAGTGGGATTTAACAATCCTTATTGTATTGAGATACTCAAGAGTATCAAAAGGTTTTCTTGTTGACAGCATAGTGAGTGCTAGGTCAAAAGACAAATTGTTGGTTTTAAATCCTCTAACAAGGTCGCACTTAACAGTGTGTATTGTAACCTTTAACAAGGTTGGCTCTTCACCAAGCTCACTTTAGAAGAGTGAAATTATTTTGGGTTACCGTTCCGAGGTGGTTTTTCCTATATTGGGTTTCCACATTAAAATCTATGTGTCAAATGTGTATATGTTTCATTGCATTGATATTTTGTTTTACACATTATTGAAACTTGATTGGTCGGTTAACTCTAAGATTATTTGTTGTTACTCAATAAAGTCTAGAAAAGATAAAAAAGTATATCTTATTGAGCAATTTATACTTTTTAATATTATTTATGGCATACATCTTGATGATATTGGGACTGTAAGATAACTGAGGGTGTTATATTTAAGAGATAAGTTTTTGGTTGGATTTTTGGAATATTGTTTTATGAAATATGTAAATCCCAATTAATGAAAAACCTCTTAATATAACCTAATTAAAAAACAATATTGATCAACAATATAAAAAATAAATTAATTTTATGACTTTTCACCTTAGTCAATAAAATTAATGAATGACTATATTGAGAAGCCCAATATAGCTCAACAAATTAATGAATGACTATATTGATATTGATCAACAATATTGACCCAATATGATTTTATGACAATGTATTTCTCTTCTTCCTTGCTTGTTTCCCTTCTATGCACTCTTGTTTTTCCTCACAACTCACTCTTCTCCTCCTTTTTTGCCAATAAAATGAAATGAGCTCACTTTTAGGGGTTACAAGATCAAATAGAAGAAAATAAATAACTTGAAACACTTTATTTTTTGTTTTTTAATGCAATTTTGAAACATAATGTTGACTGTGTCCCATGATCAAGACTCATCAAGTTCGATTGGACTCGCTGAGTGGTGATTTTTGGCGAGTCTTGCCTAGGACTCGATTGGGTCCGAGTCTAGGACCTGGGACTCACCGAGTCTTGGCAAGTTTGGGCAAGTCCCAAAATTATGGTCTACTCATCATCATCATGTACATCTATTATAAAGATATCTATTTAAGGAGTTCTGATCTACAATCCTCACAAAAATTTCATTTTGGTGATAGAGCATGTAGTGTAACACAAAACCCTGATGAAAAAAATTTCAAAAGTTTTTTTAATTTTATAATAATTTAGGTAACTAAAACAATTTCAAAATAAAATTCCAAAATTTACCATTGGACCATGCATGGATTTTCCTTTAATGTTAGTTTAGGGCCAACAAAGTAAAGTAGCTGATAAGGTGATAATGGCTACCACTTGAATCAATCTTAGAACATAAATTTATGCAAAAATGTTTGAGGAAGCAAATGTTTAGAAAGTCTAAAACACAAAATTTTAAAACATGTTCCATCATAGCTACAAAAAGGGCATCAATACCTTAGTATGCCTAGTTGTAGATTTTCCACTATTCAAAGCATTCAACTTATCCTAATTGCATGTTATTAAAATTTGAGACAACAAAAACTACGATGTCAAAACACATTTAGAAAACTAAAACACTACTATGCAACTCCTTTCTAGGTATTGAGGGTTCCTATTAGACCGAATATTGAATGTGTGGTTTGGATTCAATTGAAACATTACATTTATAGAAAGAAATTGTCCCGCATTGTTGTTATGGGGTTGATAGGTGCTATATTTGTATAAAAAGATACAAATCTCCAATTCCTCATGAAGATAATATCCATATGATCATTAGAAAAAATCTCTTAACCTGTGTTGTTGGAAAGTTGGATAGCACAACAATCTCACTGCCACGAAACCTAGAACTGTGTCATGGTTTGATCACAATGATGTCACCATGTTACTAGTAGAATAATAGGCTATAAAGAAAGTTGTACCAATTATTTTTAGAGTGGCCAAGAAATCATGATACTATTCCACTTTGCTAAGGACAAGCATCACTGACATATTGCAACACAACTTTATTTTTCAATGGCCATCATTTTGTTAGGAATAAGGTGTCTCAAATTTTGATAATTTATAATAGGATTACTTATTAATTATTTATTTACCTAAGTAATTATTTGTGTGCATCTAATGATGTCATTTTCTAGGAGTGTCATTGTGAGTTGTCACCCTATATGTAAGATGACAAGGATGAAAATTTCCCTATTTTGGGGGAAAATAGTGACTCCATTATTTTTCAGTTAATTAATGTTATTACTCTTTATTAGTTGTTAGTTAATTATAACAATTTGTAAGATAGAAGTAAGAGTGAATTCGGGATATTTCTAGTAGAGTTGTGCATGCAGGTGCTTTGTATGAAATGTTTAGTTTGAATGCATGCATGTGCTAATATCAAGGAAGGTTTTTTCTTGTTGATTTGAAGTCTTGCATGCATGCAATAAAGTGGATGTTACTATGGCATTTTTTGCGTACCATTTTCAAAGAAATTAATCATGCAAATGTTAACTCCTATATAATATAGGTTTAGTATATAAGTGTAGAGATTTATACCAATTTGTGTTTAGAAGTGTACAAAGTTTTATACTAGGTTATGCTATTAGTTTTTCTCCGGAGAAGCAAGATATAAATCTCCATGTTAAGGCTCTGAGTCTGCAAGTGTATTGTAACATTTTTGTTGTTGCAAATCATTACATTGATTCAATGGTTTGAAGTGGGGTATTTTTACCCAACATGGTTTCCCCCACGTATATTAGAATCTTTCTTCTTTTGTCTTTCTTTCTTCTATTCCTTTTTTTTTACATGTTTTAAAGTGTTGATGTATATGATGTTATGCTGCCAAAATTTTCTTAAATTTGTAAACTACATTATCTTTCGTCTAAAGAGTTAGTAGTATGATGTGAAATCAGCTATATACGCTTTTGCTTTAAGAACTTAGTAGTATCTTCTTTTATCAAGTTGTTGAATATTTGATTAATAAAACATGGAAAACTGAAAGGAACATTTTTTTGCATATTGGGATTTATTTATCTTTCACATTCCCCAATTGTTAATCTGTCCAATGTTCATGGATATATAATTCTTCATTTTTGCTTCCTAAATCATAAGGTAGAGCTATATAATGATATTATTTATGTTTCATTGTGTTGTAGATGTATGTGTTCCCTTAATTAAGAGGATAAATTTCACGTGGACTTACTTGAGGTAGTTATCCTTAAGCTACATTAAGGGAAAACAAAGTAAATGACACATCTTAAAAAGAAAGCACTTGAACAACCCCTCTTCCTCCACTTCAATTCCTTAAATAGGGAGATAGGCCAAAGCATTAAAAATAAGTTCTACAACATTTAAATCATATAAAAAAGGATCCCTTCCCTTTCAAATCCATTGCATCTAGAAGTTTCTCAAACATTAATAATGTTAATGTTAAATGAAAGAGTATGACAATCTTCATCTGATAATTTTGGAGGCACTAGAATAAATTGAAGATCACCTGTATATTGAAGTACACCAAGCCTCCCAATATGAACAAGATAACACAAGAAAATGCATGTAGGCCCGAAATAATTTCCAGTTATCACAAACAAAAAAACTTGAAGCTCACCCATTGAGAGTGGTTGGTACCAAAATTTTCTCTCTAAGAAGATGTTACACTTTTGGAACAATATATATATATATATATATTTGTGTACACCTTGAATTCCTTGTCTATGCCCCATTATTGGAAAACCATTGCACAGAGGCTAAGAAGTTCCTTCATAGCTCCAGGTTTCCCAGTAATTTATGAGCTATCTTAGTTTTGATGGCCGAAAAACACTAAAGAGACATATTTGTTAAAGAGAGTTTGAATAAATCCTTGGTAGGAATGTGATCAACTATAAATTAATCTTGGTCGAGTGGAATTTAATATTATAGTAGATAAAGCTTCCAATAATTTAGCCATATGAATAAGGACCTGTCACCCTAATGTGCATAACCCCTTTTATTAGGTCAAAGCTTGTAGAATATTGTTTATTTTCAATTGCAATTGATTTTAACATCTATCTATCAAAAGTGGAAGTCTCCTTTCTACCTTCTAAGAGAAGAAGTTATAGGATTTCATCATTATATCTAGCCAATATTTTTAAATATCATATTGAATTTTTAATCTATTAAAAGATAAATGTGGATTTTTATACAGATCCAATCACTTGTATATTTGAACAAATCTAACAATAAACATCATCTTGGGAGAAACCTAGATGTCAACTAGGCAAGGAACTAAATAATGTTGAAAGCTAACAACGAACCTACTGCCAAAAAATACCAAGGGCGCACAAGGAAACCTATTGGGAAGAAAACAAATTCTACGATTTATGAGCCACAATTGCCTCCTACTCCACTTGAAAACCAAAGATGGTTCGCCACAAGATATTCTTCCAACTCATTAGTCTCAATAACATTTTATTAATTTTGTTTTGGGTTCCTTTCCTAGGGCCAACTTCCATAGCGCTTTCCTTATTTTTTATTCCTAAATAAAAGCACGTAAATACATAGAAGCACAATGTTTATGTTAGGGGAGAGGACTCAATAATTGAGCACCCTAACTTTGCACTTTTGAAAATCCTATGTAAAAATTTCAAATCATTCTCATTTTTTTATAGTAGCTTATTTGGAAAATCTCCTGCTTATAACTAAGGTTTCAAGACCACATCATTAATATAATGCCACATCAACATGTTTTTTTCTAAGGTGTCTAAAACAAACCAATAAAAAGTGAGACCAATGATCATGCAAGAGGGACACCCATACTTGTGTAGCTGATGTAACATCACATGATTGGTTGTTTTTTGAAACTAATGGTACATTTCAATCAATTATGGCTAGTCATCATAGCAATAAAAAGTGTGGGTATTAAATTAAAAAGTGTGAGTATTAAATCAACAACTCCTATCACAACCATTGGAACATGTTCAAATATTGAGACCTTTCCCTTAGTCTTACTCAAATTAATCACCTTAAGATCATCTAATAAAAGGTTCAGTTTCATATGAGATTATGCTAAGTCAAATGGAGTTGATTCTATTTTAGATGATTGTTATAACCTGTCTTATAAGTTATTTAAAAATAATTGAATAAATAGAAGCTCTAGTAGGTGACCTAACATTGTTTTGAATTATATCAATAGTAAATGCAAAAGATCATAGATGAAATAGAACAACAAATGAATGGACAAATGGAATATTTTTTAGAATGTTAATCCTACAAATAACAAAGAGATAAAAATATATATTTTAGATAAATTTTGCAAACATGAGTGGGGTAAAGAATTAGAGAGTTAAAATATTTATTGTCTTAAAGAGTTCAACCTCACATGTGACCACCAACAAAAAGTATATATTGTATTCAGTGAAGAGCCAAAATTCTCATTGTTAAATTAAACATTGATTCTCATCAGCTCTGATATGAAACAGGGAGGTGGAAAAAATCTAAAAGGGCATGGAAAAAAAAAGGGTGTGTATTTTTTTTGCAATAATAGAGCAATATAAACAGAAAAATAGTTTATTTTAGAATGCATTGCTTTCAAGTATATCAGAGACAAACATGCCAATTTAAAGACGCCTATTATTTGGCACATGCAAATGCTTATCATTTTCCTGAATAAGAAGCAGATTAAAATACAAAATATTATTACATTAAAGACTAAATGTTTCATATAATATTTTAAGCATCGTAGATATTAAAATATATATCTATCACTTATGGTTTACAACTCTTAGCTTAGGAATGAGATTCAATATGTTTTTTATATTTTTAATAAAGTGTAAATTGTTAAGAAAATATTTTACAATAAATTAGTTCTTCTAATTTATAGATTTACACTGTAAAAGCTATGTTCCGTGGTGTTTCTAAGATAGTGACAACAGGGAACAAGGGGCCATGTTTTATGTATAGTAAGAGGTGAGAAGGCATTTTATGGGGGTGCTAGAGGATGACGAGGATTGAAGGAAATGCAGGGCCATTTTTTGGGAATGGTAGGGGAAAGTAATTTAAAAGTAGGAAAAAATAGAATTATAGGAATTTTCAACTAAGTATTCATATATAATATAAGATAACATTAAGATTGAATTGAGAATTCACATAAGAATCAATAACATGAACGTGTATTTTTTTGGGCATCTTAAACATTCTATCAAATATAAATACTAGCAGTTGCATAGTTTTGTACGTGCAAAGAGAAGCCGATAGGAGTTTTGATTTTCAACAAAGTGAAATGTTTTGTACAAAGCCCAAAGTAGATCATAAATGGTATGTAGAAGGAATTCAAGAAATACTAATATAAATGAAATTCAAACATCTTTAATTTTTTGTTAGGGTGTGTAAGAGGGTATTATTTCAAGCAATCATATAGACTAACAATATGTAACTGGTACTTCATTGAGTAATTTTAATGAGGTAAGTGTATGGCAATAGCCATTTGGTCATTTAATGCACTAAACAATCCTTGATTCACAAGCATTAAAGAATCAAATCTTTGGAATATTTAGCACAAATAAGATATCCATTAGAATGCCATAATCTACGGAAAGAATGGGTATTATATACAGATTCAATTTTGAAACAATTGTATTGAAAGAAGAAGAAGATTGAGACTAATTCCATTTAGAGCTCGCTAGCCATTACAATTATCAATACCTTTCGATAAAATGAAGATGATTTGCTACAATATCCAAATTACGTTCAAAAACAAAAACCTAAAATAATTTATTAAGCTCCAATATCTATTTATTAAGATTGTCTATTCCTTTTAAGAGCTTCAACGCTCTCGAAATCATAAAGATTATTTATTGTTTGACATGTGAGAGCACCCAGGTGAGGGTTAAATCCAGTCTTTCTATTCCACTTATGCAAGGATTACAAATCTGAAGAAAATCTTGAAACATTTCTCATACAAGTAATAGTACTCTATTTTTATCATCTGGCTTTCACAGGAGTAGAAAGAAAAAAATTATAAAACCTCAAAAAGTGAATGGAAGTCTAAAAATGCAAATAATACTCATTTCTTTCCATCTTTCATTAGAACCAAACATGTTAGTCCACTTCATTTAGAGCGCGAATCTGACATCAAACGGATGACATTTTCTTTGAAAATTATAGTGAGAAATAATATCGTGTGCAATCATAAACTGAACAAAAATAGAGTTTCCAATCCATGCAAACAATTCAAAGACTTTTTTTGTGGGCTTTAAAGAATACTGAGCTCAAGGAAAAAAAAAGGAAAAGAGAGAATGAAAATTGATTTGGCTCACAATTGATAAAAGAAATAGAAAACATGAGCCCAAATTAGATCCTGACATAATAAAAGAAATTGGGAAAGAGATGCAAAAAAAGTTGCAAAATTTAGCCCCTAAATAAAAAACTGTATATTCACACATAATATCCCTCTCCAAAAAATATCAAGGCACTAGAAAAACAAGAGATGAACCAAAGTTTCCTCCAATAAAGACATGTTAAACTAGGAAAATAATCAATAGAACACCAAAATCATAAATCAGGAAAGTTTACAACCCATTCCAAAAGGTTGCTCCCACACAAAGCCTATTGGCTTAATTAATCATAGATCGTACCATAAATACTGATAAATAAATAATATATTTACACATTAACAAAATTTCTTCTTAAAAACAAATATGAGCATGTAAACACTATTTTGTTTTTTTGCTAAACTTCTAATAAATTTCATCAACACTTTGGCAGAACACAAATTAATGGATTTATTTATTTGTAATATTACACCAAATAAACCTTAACCCTTTACATAATTGAAAACCAAAGTGAATTGAACTTTAACCCTTAATAAATTAAAATTTGGTACTTCAATAAAAAAAAAATGATAGTTAATGATGATTATAAAGATATTTCAAAAAGTTTGTTGATCATTCCTTGTGATGTGTGAGTTTTTAGTGGCTTTTTGAACATTTTAATAAATTTTTAGATGTTTTGTTTCTTTAGATGTTGTCATAGCAGATTAGAAAGTTTTTTGAGTTATTAACATTTAGAAAAGAACTCAATAAAATCTTTAAAAAGTCATTAAATGCTTTACACACCTTACATACTATTTAATATGCATGATTTAAGAAAAAAATATAATTATTTATTTTAATTGCTATTAAATTCTAAAGAAATTTCTTGACTCTATTTTATTTTAACTTTACCAACTTCTAAGGTAAGTAATAGTTATTTGTGATAAATCAAAATAATATGAAAAAAACTTAGCGAATTAAAAAATATATATATATTCTTTAACTAAAAATTGTATATTTATTATAATTGATAAAAAAAATATTGAAATTAAGATTTTGTAAAATCATTAAACAAAGAATTACTAAACCAGAAATTCAAGCTTAAAACAAAGAATTACTAAAAATATTTAAAAAGAAAACTAAAAATTAATGAACATCCAACACCCACGTGACAATTCCAATCAAGAATGAATACCCAGATGAGAGATTAGAGAAAAAATTCTTAATCAATCAAAACACAAAATCTTGAAAAAAAAAGCACTAGGTTTTGGCTTAAAGATGGAATCTTTAAATCCTGTAGTTTGTGATTCAGATCATTTTGATCGATCAAGTCAAAAGAAAATTCTTCAAAAATTTAGCTTTTTACTGAAAGTTACTATCTTTACGCATGTATAATGTGATTCAGATAATTTTGATCACTCAAAATAAAAAGAAAGATATTGAAAAAACCAGTTTTGGAATTAAATTTACTATCTTTACCCGTGTAATGTGATTCAAATAGTTTTGATCAAACAAATCAAAAGAAAATCTTGAAAAAACTAGTTTTTTACTTAAAGTTGTGATCTTTAACCACTTCCCTTTGAATTAAACTTCTTGAATGCCCTCTTCCATGAAGATGAAGTAGAAGCAGAGGTTTATGTCATTAAAAATGACTCCAGTGCATTTCCACTGTGATGATCATTGGCGAAGCATGGAAATGAATAAGATTTTGTCAAAACATGCTTACCAAAAGCACCGAAATCCTCAAAATTGGATTGCACATCAATAAATTCCTCAGCAGCAGCTTCATGCAAAACATCCATGGATTGGAGAACATCAGTGAATCCCTACATTGAATTCCTTTTCCCCCCATCATAGATTCCATTGTTGTTTTTCTCATCGGATCTAAAGTTGTCGTGTACAACACCAGTAATGTCGTGCTCTAGATTGGGACGTACTCTGGCCGCCATGGTAGGCACAAAAGGGCAACTTTATTAATGTTTAAATTTTAATTTTCATTCTCATTCTCCCTCAAATGATTGATAATTTATAGTTATTTGTCATCTAAATTTCAAATTTCCCCAGTTGTTGTTTGCAATCTGAAGTGCTTCAATTTATATTATAGAAGATACTAAAAAAAATGTGGGTTTTGAAGAAAAATCAGGGATAATGGAAACAAAACAAAGAAATTTTCCAAAGTAACAAGGGTTGTTGGTTTCCATTCTCATAAAACTAAAACCAATGACAAAAGACTGACAATTTTCCAGTAAAAAAAGACATTTCCAGGAGCAAAGCTCCCACACAACGCCTATCGGCTTAATAAAGAAAAGTCATTGAAATTGTTTACATTTTACATTTAGATAAAAAATGATAAAAAGTTTCTCTTAAAAATATGTAGAAGATGAATATCTATAATAATTAATGGATGTATTTCATAGTCTAATAAGGGAGAAGATCCAGTAGTTGAGCGACTTCTAAGAGTTGTAAAGACTCATAACTATGATATTTCTTGTTGATTTAATGTCCAATATTATTAACAACATTGCACCAATAGTTGTAACTTTAAAGTTGTTCTGATTAAGTAAAAAGAGGTTTTACAAGGACCCGAAACCTTTACAAGATTTAATACAAATTTTCAATAAAGTTCATCAAAATCTATGCCAAAGCACCTAGCAAGGAAAGAACAGAAGCTAACAAGCTAACAACAATATCAAAAAGTCCCACAGATACACAATAAGGACAGGGACAACAAAAACAAAAAGGACAGAAAATAGTAAAAGATAGATACATGCCCTCCACCATTTCCTAGGCCTAAACGACCATGATCTGCATCTAGTTAACCAATTTCTTAAGGTCTTCAGTTTCCTTGTCCACCTTTGGACTCATCTTCTTTGTGCTTTCCCTTGTGCGAGTTCCCGGTCCTGTGATTTCCTTCCCCTCTCTGCAGTCCTTTTCCCCTTTTTCCTGATCTAACTTGTCCATCACTATCTGTGCATGTCCTGTATAAGCCTTCAAGCTCATCAAACACTGCTCCCCAATTTTCTTGACCATTTCCTCCAATTTTTCAACCTTTATGTTCAATTTTTTGATTTTCTCTGCGCTGTCCTAATCCTCAGCCCTATCAATTATATCCTTCAACTATTTCTCCACTCTGCCCACTTTGCTCACAAATTCCACCTGGGCTTCCAAGCTCCCCACAACCTCTTTCATTTCATCCAGGCAATCAACCACTGGTTTCTCTCCAATTCCTATGCTTTTTAGGATATTAATCTCAGCCCTTATAACTTCAATTTATTTTTTCATATTCATATTGTCTTCAATCAAATTACTCACCATACCCATGAACTCCGCAATGCAGTCCTTTCTTTGCTTGATATCATCCGACATATAGTAATTGCCCGTTTCCTCATTTTAATTGTATTATGTTTCCTCCTGCCCTTTTTTTTCTCTTTCTTTGTTCTTTTTTCCAGATTTTCCTTCACCTTTTCCTCCTCCTTTTGCTCATGAGTTTCCATATTCTCCTTTTGGATTGGGTTCTCTTCATTGTCTTCTTTTTTTTCCCCCCTATCTCCACCTCTTTCATCCTCCCCAGGATTCTTCTCAACATTCTATTTTTTCTCCGTCCTGTCTTCCTCATCCGAGGAGAGGACGATTCTCCTCTTGCTGGGCTTTTTCTCTTTTCAGCTAGACTTGTTCTTTTCCATACCTTCTCCCCATTTTCTCTTTTTGATTTTTTTTTTTCCTCCTCTTCCTCCTCAAACTCCATCTCAGTTTTTGATTCTTCCACTGGAGTCTTTTTCTTCTTCCCCTTTTTACCCTTTTTCTTTTTCATTTTTCTTTCCTCCATCTTCTCATCATTTGTTTCCCTATCCATATCAGAGCCCTCAAACAAGGGCTTCTTCTAGCTCTTCTTAGACGAGGAACCCTTCTTCATAGTGTTTTTGGGGGTTTTGTATCCCTTGGGATCCTCTTCATCTTCTGTTTCTTCCTCTGACATACTGTCTTCCTCATCACCCTCCATGTCTTCCTCATCTCTCTAGTTCTTCTTTAACAAAGGTCTTTCAACTTTTTTTGTTTTCAAAACTTCATAAATTAACACCATCAAGCCCTGGTGAGTAGCATGATCCCCTTTTGGATCTTTCTGCAAGCTATTAATGGTGAAATCTAACGAGCTGAGCAATTAGAAAGGTAAACTAACTTTCACCTTATGCCTGAAGTGATTTAAAAGCATAAAATGGTAGTTGTAGGCATGGGTTAATCTACCATCCAACGTAACGTAATTGATAATCACAAACAGAACATACCTCCAAGGCCTGGAAATGCACTTTGGGGTGTGGTAAGAGGTATCAACCTTTACCAGTCTCGCCTTTCCCTCTTCCGTCTTCAAAAAATCCTCCCAAGCCTTATTAGAAAGCACCCTATCTCTATAAAAATTAATTCCTTCCATGCTCATGCCCGTCACTTCCACAATTATCTCCTCAGTGACCTCCATTTGTTGATTTCCCACCATAATCTTGCCATTTTTCCAAGATTTTGTGAATATCCTAGAAATAGAGGGATTTCTACCATGAAGTTTTTCTAAGAAAACCTCCATCCCTCCATCTTTCAAAATCTTCCACGCTGTTGGCATGTTCCTCCATTCTTCGCAATTCACCGGTTCAACTCTTTTCTTACTGCCTCCCATCTTCTTCTCAATTTTAAATTTTTACCTCTATGATATCTGTTGAGAATATCATTATTACCACTCCTCATTCTCAGTAAAACCAAAAACACCCATAAAGCGTGTCACTTTTAGCTCGTAATCAACACAGGGTACTTTCGCATAAAATGGTAATAATGAAAAATCACTTCCGTATCAAAATCCTTTATGACACTTACCATTTATAATTGTGTTTATGTTTACTCCTCAAACGGTCACTATCAAGTAATAATTTGACTTGATTAGGTATATCATTTCCATCACTCCATTGCGTCATCACATCCACCTTACAAGCGATGTTGGCTTCCTAGTCAGCAACCCCATTAGTCTCACATAAGTTATGAGTCACAATACATTCTTCAAAAGAATGCATAATATCTTTGGCTTTTTGAATCATGTTATGAATGGTCCACGAGGCTAGTGTATCATTATTCAAACACTTGATAATGTTGAGAGAGTCATCCTCTAGCCACACCTTAGAACACCCTTTCTCCTTAGCAAGTATAAGACCATGAAGTGCAACACAGGCTTCAACTGTATGATTAGTTTGTATGCCAATAGGGATAGCTCTGATACCTCTACAAATCCCATTTTCATCTCTAATGACAATGCCACATCAAGCAAGCCCCGGATTTCCCTTTGAAGCACCGTCAAAGTTAATTTTCTTCCATCCATTAGGGGGCAATCCCATCTAGCTTCCTCCCTCTTAGCTGTCCTATCCTGTTTTCTGTGATTCCCTTTTAATTTCTAATTATTGAAGAAGTTTATGTCCTCCTCATTCAAAGGTTCCATGACTCTATCCTTTAAAAGTAAATTATCTTTTATGGCTCTTTTAATTCTAAAGAAGACCTCCTCCTCACTAGCCAAATTATTCCTGAAGACTCTCTCATTCCTCTCTCTCCAAACTCCCCAATAGATATAAGGTAAAACAAACCCCCATACCTTAATAACAGTCTCGTTCTTAGAGTGATGGTTCCAAGAGTAAAAAATACTCTTCATATCCTCAGGGAAAACCCATTATGTGTTAAGAAGTTTAAGAAGGTAATCCCAAATTAACTTAACATAGGAACAATGAATAAACATATGGTTCACACTTTCCTCATCTTGATTGAAGAAGTAGCACCTATTCACTATAATCATACCTCTTTTTCTAAGATTATTAGTAGTCAAGACTTTATTTTGCATAAGGATCCAAAAAAGACATTGATTTTTGGAGTAAGATCTTTAATCCACACTTTAGCCCAACAGGGCTCCTCAAGGTCTTCAAACTCCAAATGGTACAGAGAAGATATAGTAAAGTTACCATTTGGGCTGCATTTCCAAATAATCTTGTCTTCTTCATCAATCAGGGTGATAGAGGTAAGGATTTTATTAAGCTGTCCCAAGTTGTTGTCGATCATAGTCAAGTCCTTCCAGGGGTTCCTATCCCAATAGTCTCTCACATTCCCTCCAAATATCATTTTGCATTGGCTTTCATAATTCCTCCACTCAGGTCATTCCTTAAGGGGAGCTTGTAATATCCAACCATCTTCCCAGAAATGAACTTTTCTACCATTACCAACTTTCCATTTAATACCTTGTTTAATGTTGTCTTTTTTTTAATTGCATTTCTCCAAATAAAAGAGCCTCCCACATCCCTATTCTCCTCAAGGAAGGAAGAAAATTCAGGCCTTTCCTTATTATATTTGTTGTCCCATATTAAGGTCCACTCTCCCCTAGAGTTGTAGTATCTCCATATGAGTTTAGCCAGTAGGTGATCATTCAAATTTATGATTCTTCTTAACCCAAGACCACCTTTATTAACAGGTCGATAGACCTTTTCCCAAGATATCAGGGCCATCCTTTTCTTTTTCTCCACACCTGTCGACAAATTTTTTTTTTGAATCTTTTCAATAGCTTCACCATACTTTCTAGGATTTTTGAAAATACTCAAAGCATAAAGAGGGAGACCCTGGAGAGTTGACCTAAGAATTTGAATATTGCCAGCTTGGCTAAGCAACAAACCCTTCCATCCAATAAGTTTACTGTGAAATCTATCCACAAGAGAACTCCAGAAAGTATCAGGGGGTTCCAAGCAAAGGGGGAGACCTAGGTAAGTTCCTGGAATATTTTCCAGATCACATCCCAAAATTCTCAAAATTCTATTCTTTCTTTTATCAGGAACACTATAGAGAAAAACCAAGCTCTTTCCCCAATTAATAATATGGCTAGAAGTTGTCCCATATTTATTCAGAGCATTCTTAATGTTACTAGCATTCTTAACAGAAGCTTCTCCCATAATGATTGAATCATCAACAAACTATTGATGGGAGCACACTTGATTAGCAGAAGAGGGGTTTAATCCCTTAATATCACCTTTCCTAACCTGATTCTCCATATACCTGCCCAGACATTCAACCATAATGATAAAAAGAATAGGGGAGAGGGGATCCCCCTGCCTTAATCCTCTAGTCAACTTAAAGAATGAAGTAGGGGAACCATTGACCAGAACCAAAAAAGTAGCTGAAGAGATGAGATGATATGTAAGATCTATGCACTTCTTATGAAAGCCAAAAGCCCTCAAAACTTAAGTCAAAAAATCCCAGTCCACCCTATCGTAGGCTTTGGAGAGATCCAGCTTAAGGATGAGACCTTCCTTCCTAGCCATCATATGAGAGTGAACATTCTCATGAATAGTAATGATGGAATCCATAATCTATCTGCCAGGCACAAATCTATTTTGTTGCAAAGAGATAAGGGAAGGGAGAATAGACAGGATTCTGGAAGTTAGGACCTTGGAGATGATCTTATAAGTAGAGTTTCATAAACTAATCGGCCTAAATTGATCCATCTTGTCTGCCCCTTGTTTTTTAGGAATCAACACAATAAACGTGCCATTCAACTCCTTCAAAAGTTTTATGGACCCAAAACTCTCTTTGACAACATTAGTCACATCCTTTTCAATGATATTCCAATACATTTGAAAAAAAAAACATAGGATACCCATTCGGACCCGGGGATTTCTCACCATCAAAAGAAAAGATAGCCTTCTTGATTTCAGAATTAGAGGGTATAGCCATGAGCCCTGCATTTTGATTATCATTTAGAATCTGAGGGATGCACTCCAAAAACTCCCTTTGTTCTTCATTGTTCAAATTACTATCTTTTTGGAGCAGGTTTTGAAAGAAATTCTTAGCCTCCAATCTAATTGCCTCTTCATCCTCTGAAAGAGTACCACTGATATTGAGCTTAGATATTCTATTAGCCATTCTATGTTTTATATTATTCATAAAGAAGTATTTAGTATTTCTGTCTCCCTCCTTCAAGAATATCTTTCTCGATCTCTTTCTCCAGAAGGTTTCTTCTTTGGCAATTATATCATGCATCTCTGCCAGTTTTTCATTCTCTTGATCCCTTGATATGTTGACATATCCATCCTTCTGTATACTGTTCTAGATGTCCTTTAGCTCCATGCTTAGATTAGCCTTTGTTGATAATATGTTGCCAAAAGTATCTTTATTCCACTCTTTAATGTTATCCTTGACGTTTTAAAGTTTTTTGGCCAAGATAAACATAGTCGTGCCCTTGATTTTGATCTTCCACCATTCTTCTATTTTTTGTTCAAATTGTGGATGCATTGTCCACATTTTCTCAAATCTGTAAGGAAAATTCCTTTTTTTGTCTATGGGATCCACCATAAAAGTTATAGGATTATGGTCCGATCCTACCCTCACATGAGCTGATAACGAGCAGTTTTAATGAGTAAACCATTCATTGGTAATGAGGGCCCTATCCAGTCTAACTTGAATAAGATCTTGACCACTTCTCCTATTAGTCCAAGTGTAGTTGATTCCTTGCAGCTCTATCATGGAAAGAATGACTGTCTATGAAATTCATAAGATCCATCCTACTATCCAGATTAGATTGACTTCCTCGCTTTTTCCTTTTCTTTTAGGGGAGTATTAAAATCTCCCATAACAATCCATTCTTCCTTATTAAATCCATTTCTCAAAGAGGACAACTTGTTCCAGAAAACCTCTTCGCCCTTTTTAGTGTTAGGTACATAAATATTAGTCAAAACCCAAGAAGTATTATAAATAACATCACCTTTAATAATATCACCATTCCAAACTGTAGCAATATCCCCTGAAGCACCATCAGAATCAGCCCCACAAATAATCCCATTCTTAAAAAAACTGAGCTTTTCAACTTTCTCCTTTAGCATTTTAGTCTCTTGAATTAAAAAATATCCAGTTTATTATCTCTAATCATATTCCTAACAATATCCTGTTTATGGGGGTTATTCAACCCCCTTATATTCCAAGAAATTATCTTCATACCTTAATAAAGGATCCCATCTCTAGGATCCGCTGGCTTCCATCCTCTATGTTCTTCTTAGTCTCCTTTGATCTTGTCTTCATGTTTGTCGGTCTCCCTGGTGAAGATAAAGTTTCACCCACATCCCCATTTTTTGACCTCCTTGTTAATACTTTTCTGCTGCTTGTATCCTTTTCTTTCTTTGATTTTTTCTTCTCCCCTTGGAATTATTTCCCATCATCCAGGTCACTATGTTCCCCCACAAGGGCTTGACTGATATCCCCTTCATCACCCCAAATAGGTGCTTTATTGTCACAAAATATATTTCTTACCCCCTTGGGTGTGTTCTCAGAATCATCAAAGGTTTCTTGACCTAATATCATGCACTACTGAGCTTTCTATGCTGCTATTTCCTCTTCCATTTTCGTTTTGGTTTGAGAGCCCCCTTCAGATTGTTTTTCCTCTTCATAGGTTATATCTTGTTCATTTACTTTCCCCTCTATTACCTCTGGACTCTTAATCTCTTGTTGTCCTATATCCTTTATTTCCCCCTCTTCCATTTGAACCTCCTCTATTTCCTCATTTACTTCATTGCTTTCACTGCCTTCATATTCTTCATTATTTAGGTGATCAATTATAATGCTTTCATCCTCAGTTTCTGATATCATAATGCTTTCCATTTTTTTTGGATTTGGGCTTAACTTGAAGTCTCTCCCCTATCTTTCTTGATTTTCCCCATCGAAACCCATTTCTTAGTCTTTCTCTAGTTAATTTTTGCTAGACATTTCTTTTCAGAATGGCTAGCTTTCTTATAGTGAAAGCACACAAATGGAATGGTTTCGTATTCAATACTCTACTCCCACGATCCCAGTTTAGAGTGAATATTAATTTTTTCTGGCATATCCGCATCTTGTGTTATCCCAACACATATCCTCACATAAGTAAGCCTTCTCCTTGAAGCTGTGACATTATCTATTGATAGAAATTCCCTAAAGGAATTTTCTATCCCCACAAAAATATCCTCCACCCAATATTCAAGAGGCAAGCCATGGAGCTTGACCCATATCGTGACCTGGCTAATAGCTTCCTCCTCAAAGATTAGATTAGGGCTCCATTTCTGGAGGACCAAAGTATTTTTTCCTATCATCCAAGGCCCGTTATAAAGGATTTTCATCTTGTGTTCTTCACACAAGAAAAAAAAGGACAAGCATCCCTTTTTCATGGCCACCACATCCTCCTGCCCTTTCAAGTCCCATTTTCTAGAAGCAAAAGCCCTAACCACTTCAATGTTTGGTCTAACCCCCAAAAATCTCCCAATCAAAGAGTTTTTCATTCTTGCAATAGTGTGATCAATAATCTGATCCAGAATATCTATTGAAAATATCCCTTGAGAAGGTTTTGATATGTTCTTGACTGGTGGTAAGGAAGACTTACCTGTAGGTTTGACACCGAATAGAGATGCCCACTTTTTGTTGGGATCCAGTTTTCCTTCTGACCCAAAAGACTTGGGTCCCCCCGGGTCCCTAGGCGCAAGTCTAGCATCAAGATCCTTCCCTTGATTCCCTTTGTCCTTAGCTTCGTCTGACTTGCTGTGCTCAAACATCCTTGCATCCTTCACACCAGTCCCGCCTAGCCCGCTCTCCCCCACTACCGCTCGCCATTCATGTGATTATGATGGAGGTTATGTTAGATTTGGTAATGATGCTTAACTTTAAAGTTGTTATTTCTATGATGACTACTCTTAATTGAACCAAATATATCCTTTAGTTCTAAAAAGAAACAAATCATGTGATGACACATCAACACACTAATAAAACATGACTTAGTGAGGTATACGTCTCACTTTTTTTGGGTTGTTTTGGACACTTTGAAAAAAAGCATAATGATGTGGCCATGAAACCTTAGTTATAAGCAGGGGACTTACCAAGTAATCTCTTGTAGAAAATAGGATCCTCTCCCTCATGCCTCAATTTGAAGGTTATAGGTAATGTACGCCTCTCTCTCTGGTTTCCCACAGCTTTCCAAGGGTAGGGGTTAGTAGCAAAGGTTCACAAGTGAATGCAAATCAAGTATACAATAACTACTAAACGAATAACAGAAACGTGAGCAATAAAATGTACAAACAAGAGAAAGGAAGACAAGCGAATGCAAACCCTTTGATGTTTGAAGCTTCTATTGTTTCTCTCTACTTCTTCCGAAACGTTGTTCTTGATGCTCAGTATTGGCGGGGCAGCGTCTATGACTTGAGAAGCGTTGAGAATTTGATAATTGAAAAGGTGTGTGTGTGATCGCAAGATGGCTTGAATGCTAGAACCAAACTAACATAGTAATGGCGCACGAGAGCTTGAAATCCTGGATCCTTCAAATGGTTATGAAGGGTTTATTATATAGGAAATGGTGATGAAATGAATGGTTGAGATCAATCCCAAAGATGGAAAGATGAACGGTTGAGATCAAAAGGAACAGGAGAGATCCTTAGTAAACTGCACCTCTTTATTTGGTTAAGAGGAGATAGAGTTTGGTTAACTGAGGAGCTAATTATGAGTTACCTTTTTGAACTGAAGAGGTGGGTGAAGTTACCCATGTGGACTAGAGAGATGGGTGGAGTAACCCATGTGATCTGATTGGAGTTATCTCTTTGAAGATAAATGAGTATTTAATTCATTTATTTAATAA
>MU225359.1:4339614-4354767 GCA_018584345.1 Thuja plicata
TGAACCTCTGGGAATGACCCAAGTGAGTACACACCTTTCGCCAGTGATTCCACCTCACTCTAATAAAGTCTGCTTTGTTGTAGTCTAAAGACTCCAAAGCCATAGTAACTTCTTTCTCATTGATTTCGACTATCATCATGATAAAGCCTTGTTTGTCATACTAAGCGACGCTGCTCCCAGCCTTGCTTGCAAGGGTGTGTGACTTACAAGTGTTGGTGTGGCTGCAAGGCCCCAACTCTGTATCAGAGGCACTAGAGTTTATTGTGAATGGAAGCCTATTAAACACTCTCTTAGTTAGATGCCTACCCGGTTCACCTCCGAAAGGAGGCATAATCTGTGCGTTGGGAGAGGCAAGAATCTCTCCCCTAGATTCTCGACATAGGTATGCACCTAGATGTTTGAAGTGGTATATGATTTTGGCCCCTATTTAAGGGTTACCTTCAAACATATATACTTATTCCTTGGAAACACTGAAAACATGGGCACTCTTTCGAGGGTGACACTGCTGTGTGAGGTGAACGCATACGCATAAGACAGCGGGGCACAGATTTTGTCTTCTCAACCAATTTTATTTGTAGGGATAATTGAGTGTTTGTTCTTGAGTATTAAAATTTCCATTCTATCATTCAAACAAAGACTCCCATGTTTCTACCAAGTTGCCTTGTCCTTGGTGGAATTATTTTTGACTACTATTTGCATCACTACCTGTTTGAAACTTTGTGTTTTTAAACGAATGCTTGTCACCTTGAAATAGAGATTGCTGATTTATATCATCTTAAAACTGTCCTAAGCCTAGATATCTTGTTAGAGAATAGTTCTCACTGTGTCTCGAAACCTGGTCTTTACCTTGAAAACTGAGTTTGTTTATCTGCCTTATCTGCCTCTTGTCTAGATTTGACTGCTTGTTCCTTCGTTGTCTGCAGACTGAAACTAGTTGTTCCGAGTTGCAAACTGACTGATTCATACTAGAACTTGTCTTGTCTCTTTGTCTCCATCCTATTTCTTATGTTTTGTACCTTGCGACATGATAGTCATATCTTGGCTGTTCTAGCCATACCTCCGACGATTCGTGCTGGTTGCATCTCATACCTTGGCTGTTCTAGCCTATTACCTTATCTTTTTCGATACCTTTAGATATAGTGTTCCGAGTCAGATCTTAAGTTTCCTCTCATATCAGCTTTGTCTATGCATGTTACGACTAGGAGCGGTAATATCTTTCCTATACACGGTTCTGAAGTAGTTAAAAGTAAACCTCGCAATTAAGGCAAAGGTCATTCTGAACCTGTTATTCAAGTGGATAATCAAGAGGGATCATCACGTTCCTCTTCCCCGTTCAGTGTGGACCCAATTCTGAATCTGAAGCCAGTGCTTCAGTTTTGTTCTAATACGTTGTTTCAAGATCAGCATAATCCTTTTATCTCAAAGAAGCCATCTATTTGGTTTGATCCTGTTAACGACCCTCGCTGCCTTAGTGATCC
Source organism: Thuja plicata (assembly GCA_018584345.1). NCBI lineage: Eukaryota > Viridiplantae > Streptophyta > Pinopsida > Cupressales > Cupressaceae > Thuja > Thuja plicata. The sequence goes on from MU225359.1 coordinate 4,341,093, forward strand.
TTTTTCACATTTCAATCCTTTTGATTCACTGAAGAGCACATCGGCTACGAGTTCTCACTCTCATACTGAAGGAGTGCATACGGAACAATCTCACGTTAACAACATGACGTCTCCTTTCGATTACACACAAGGTCATGACCAATCTCAACATGAACAAGGTCAAGAGCAACACCAGGGTCAAGACCAAACTCAAAGTATCTATGAAATTCTTGGCAATGACGATGACCCTATAACTCAGAATGATATAGATGCAGAAAAGTCTAATAAAGCTCTTATTCAAATGATGGAGATACTCCTTGCGGAAAACAAAGAAAAGTATTTCCTAGATCTAGCAAATCAAGGAGTCAAATTACCCGCAAACTTCCAATTGGATACGCTTATCACTAAAGAAGAGGAAACTGAAGCCTCCAAGTTGCATAAGATAATTCATCACATGCAAGGACAACTTAGCCAACTTATGAAAGATAAGGACAAATCTACGCAATAGTTCACAATGGAAAGTATATGTCCTTTTCCGTTTGATAAGAGTATTGTTATGCAACCTTTTCCCAAAGGTGTAGAGCTCCCAAAATATGACAAGTACCTAGGTACCTCTGATCCCCAGGATCATTTAAGAGAATTTGGTGCCTTGTCAATGGAGTTTATACATGATCAAACATATTTGATGCATCTTTTTCCACAAAGTTTAGGTGGGCCCGCTATGGAATGGTTCTCACGATTGCCCACTGGTATCAAAACTTTTGATGAGATTGCTAATCTTTTTATGCAACACTATTCTCATAATATTCAACATCCTGTTAACATAAGGGATCTTTGCAACCTTAAACAGAAGCAAGGGGAACCATTCTTGACATTTCTCCAAAGATGGAGACAACTTTGCACAAAGTACCCTCGCAAAATACCCGAGTTTGAGAAACTCGATATATTCTTGGATAATCTCACCCCTGACTTCGGGTATCAAGTCCAACTTCAAGGTCCCCTTAACTTTGAGAGTATGATAAAATAGGCTGTGAGAATAGAAGCCTTCATGGTTAAAAAAGGTGAATTGACCTTGTATAAAGATAACAAACAAAATTCCTCATCGTCCAACAAAGACAAAGGTAAATTCCCCAACAAAAATAGAGATGTTGTGAATGATGGGGTGGTTGATAACGTGAATTCAACTTCTTTGAAACTGATCTTTAAGCTCACCTCGGGTATGCAAGCGACCAAAGCTATCGCAAAGGCTGCGACCAATACTCAACAACCTTCTAGATTTTCTGGCAACAAACCTTGGGCACCACGACCCAAGCGTGAATTTACCCCTCTTGGAGAACCAATTGACGTGGTTTTCAAAACTTTGGTGCAAAATCAAATTCTTGCTCCTTTGGAGAAACGTTTATACAATCCGCAACCAAGACCTCATTGGTGGAATGAGAATGATTACTATGATTACCATTAGAACAAAGGTCACAAGACTACTATTTGTTACCAATTAAAACATAAAGTTCAAGACTTGATTGATAACTAGGTCATCGCTGTGGAGAATCATAACAAGAATTTGGATCATCAAGCATTCAAAGACCCCTTTCCTCGTCATGAGAAAGGTGAATCCTCCAATGCTCAGAATAATAATGCCAAAGTTAATTACGCCAATGCCACTTATGATAATGTGATCAACATGATTGAACCAATGGGAGTGGAATATTGCAATATGTTTACCAACAAGGGAAGTGGGAATGTTTTTAGATCCAGAACCCCATTTGTCATGAGAGGCCTTGACTTTCAATCTGAAACATCTCGGGATTGTGCGAACACTGTTACTCGGTCTAACGCTAGAATCTCTATCAAGGGTCCTAACCCTCTTGCTGCTACGTCTACGCCAAAACAAACTACGAATAAGACTGTTGTTGGTTCTACCAACAAGACCATGAAGGTGGTCCCTATGCCTCCTGCTGCTCATTATAGCATTCTTGACCAGCTTCAAAGGACCAAAGCTCAGATAACTATTTTTGAGCTATTAAAAATCTCGCCTGCTCATAGGCAGATTCTGGACAAAGCTCTCACTAAAGCTAATGTCCCCAAAGATATAAACTTGGATCAGTTTCAATCCATGGTGGGTCACTTGACCTCGCTGCATTACTTATCCTTCTCTGAATAAGATGATCACTCAATTATTCACCTGCACAATTCTCCTTTTCACATAGAAGTCATGATAGGCAAATAGTTAGTCCACCACGTGCTCATTGATAATGGTGCTGGTCTTAATATTTGCTCCACTCATTTTCTTGCTCAACTAGGTTATGGCGAGGATCACATAGACTCTCGCAAAAGAATTACAATAAAATATTATGATGAAGAAGAGAGAACATCTAGATTTCTAGTTGTGTTACCCATTTGAGTTGGCCCAGTTGAAAGAGACGTCATATGTCAGGTGCTAGATCTTCCTCTTGCATATAACATTTTGCTAGGAAGATTGTGGATTCACGAGATGCAAACGGTTCCTTCTACATACCATCAGTGTATCAAGTTCTCTTTTCAAGGCACAGAGGTGATTATTCCCGCTAGCATGGGATCTTCTTGTAATGCTCTCACTCAATCAGGCGACAGTCTTGTTCCGACTAATAGAGAATACACATAACTCTATGATGCCAAGCTCAAAGACATGGAATAGACACTGAAAATCACAGATATAGGCATGGGGGGATATCAAATGGAGCTCGTGCTATCATTAGCGGCTCTTCCCCTGTCTCCTAGATCTTATGGGAGACCTTCTGAACACAAAAAATCTTCCATTACCCCTGAGGTAGTTTATGAGGGTACATTTGTAAGGTCTAATACACCATTGGAAGATGAAGATGAGGACCAAGCTATCAAGGCTTGGCTTTGTAAAGGAAAGAACACAGCTAGACAAACTGCCCCGGCTCGCGAATTAAATCCTAATAGCGAGGGTCTTAAGATTATGAAACATTTTGGGTACAAAGGAAGTGGCCCGATAGGTGTGAATGACAATGGGTTAGTGGAACCTATTCAAGCTATAGGTCAAAAGAAAAAAGATACCACTGGGTTAGGTTTCAAAAAGGTCCCGTTTTATCTAGGGATAAATAAATTTGTGCCAAAAGTAGAGCCTACACCAGAACTTGAAAGTATAACTACAGCTGACACTATACAAGATAGCTCAGATGAGGATTGCTTTCCTTATCCCATCCCTCTAGACCTGGCAGCATTCTTTGCTGAGCCAAATAAGTTTGTGCCACGTACCTGTACTTCTGAAACAGACAGTGATTCTAATCAAACTACTCCATTTGAGACACTCACTTACAAGCAATGGAAAGACTCACAAGATCCTAACTTCAAAGGAGAATAGTACATACCACCATAATTTCAAGAACGGTGGACACAAGAACAGACTAGTATTACAAGAACTCAAAAAACTTCATGGTGCAAGCACCCAAGTCAGAGTTCGGATACAGACTCTCATGAGTATGAGTTTGATAGTTTGTCAGCAAGATCTTATGAAAGACCTCTTGACATAAGTGAGGAGTCTAGTGAAAATCCTAATGAGTCTGAGTCTATAGGTGTTGACATGTCTTCTTCTTTGGTCGTTAGAGATCAAAAGGATTCAAACACACCTTTGGACGAGATCAGTTTAGATCCCATCTTGCTAGTTAACATTTTTGATGATGACTACACTGTGGACGCACTTGAACCTGTCACATCTCTTTCCCTCCAACATATTGAATTAATAGACTGGAATTCCTCTTCTTCATCCAGTGAAGTCCTTACATTCCAGAATGATTACACCTTAGCCTACTACCTTCACGCTATTGAGCCCGTAATGTCCTCCACTAGTGAAGAAAGTGTCAACATGACCGAGGCTGACATCAAGTACCTTAGTCAGAAAATTAAAAGAAGAAAAAATAAGCACTTTGATGGTGAAAACCACGTTGTGGCAGTATCAGAGCCAAAAAAAGTAAAAAGAAAAGACGTACCTGAAGGTGAAAAGTTGTTTGAGGTGCGTGAGGGTGAGGTACTTGATGCACTTCTGAGTCACTTCCAGGAATGCTCATCAGTGTTAATTGAACCTACTCAACCGATAAATATAGGAACAGAAGAACATCCACACATCATCCATGTGGCCAAGTCATTATCTATAGAGGAACTTAAGGAATTTACATAATTTTTCCAAGAGAAAAAGATAAATTTTGCATGGACGTATTCTGACATGCCGAGTGTGGATCTTGACCTCATTATGCATCACTTATCAATAGCACTAGGTGTGAAACCTGTCAAACAAAAACTTAGAAAGATGCATCCGCATGTAGCTTTACTGATCAAGGTAGAATTGGAAAAACTTCTGAAAGCTGGGTTCATCCGAGCGATTGATTATGCAGAGTGGATTTCTAATATAGTCCCAGTAACCAAACATGAAAAATCTATTAGGGTCTGCATGGACTTTAGAGATTTAAATTTGGCATGTCCTAAAGATGATTTTCCACTTCCTAATATTGACATGATCGTGGATATGACAGCGGGATATGAGATGTATTCCTTAATGGACGGCTTTTCTGGCTATAATCATATTAAAATTGCACCAGAAGACCAAGAGAAAACAAATTTTACTTGTGTATGGGGTACATTTTGTTGGAATGTTATGCCCTTTGGTTTAAAGAATGCTGGGGCTACTTATCAAAGAGCTGTTACTACAATATTTCATGGCATGATGCATAAGACAATGGAGGACTACGTGGATGAAACACTTGCCAAAATTATGGATAGGAAAACACATCTCACTGATCTAGGTCCTATACTAGATCATATGGAGAAATTCAGGTTGTGTCTAAACCCTAAGAAATGTGCATTTGGGGTTACTTCTAGAAAATTACTTGGCTACATTATCTCAGCAAAAGGAATTAAGGTGGACCTAAAAAAGGTACAATCTATAATGGAAATGCCACCACCCTATAATATCAGACAAATCAGGGGTCTTCAAGGTTGACTCCAATCTATCAGGCGGTTTATCTCACAATTAGCTGACAAGTCACAACCTTTCACTAAAGCTCTGCATAAAGGTGTGACTTATGACTGGAACAAAGAGTGTGAACAAGGGTTTCAATAGATTAAAAAATATCTAGCTAATCCACCCATATTGATGCCTCCCATTTAGGGGAAGCCTTTGATTCTGTATATCTCAGCAATGAAAACATCCTTGGGTTCTCTCTTGGCCCAAGAAGATCCAAATCATAAAGAAAGAGCCATTTACTACATCAGCAGAACATTGGTCTCTTATGAAATGAATTATTCAGTGATTGAGAAGGCTTGCCTAGCAGTGGTGTTTGCTTCCCAGAAGCTACGACACTACATGTTGGCTCACACTATGAGGTTAATTGCAAAGATCGATCCATTGAAATGCTTACTCAGTAAAGCTACCCTCATAGGTAGACTAGCTAAATGGGTCATGCTCCTCAATGAGTTCGATATTGTATATGTTGAGAGAAAAGCTATTAAAGGATAGGCTATTGTGGATCAATTAGCTGAAGCACCTCTTACAAATCACCAACCATTAAAGATGGAATTCCCAGATGAGTCCATTATGCTTCTCATGCATCAAACATGGACAATGTTCTTTGATGGTTCGTTCACCCAACAGGGGTCAGAAGCTGGAATTTTGTTTATCACACCTCAGCGGTACTCCTTACTGAAGGCATATAAAATGATGTTTCCTTGTACCAATAATACCGCCGAGTATGAATCTTTGATCAATGGACTCAATATTTCTATTGAATAGCGAGTGGATGAACTAAAAGTCTTTGGAGACTCACAACTAGTTATCAATCAAGTCAACAATACTTATCAAACCAAAGATGAAAAGTTGGTACCCTATAAAAGGATGGTTGACAGCCTTAAGAATTATTTTGCACATGTCACTTTTCAGCAAATTCCCCAGGTGGATAATAAAGTGGCTGATGCTATGGCTACTCTGACCTCTATGTTGCAAATGCCAGAGAATGATTTCAGACACGAGTTCCTAGTGGAGACATTATGCTACCCTGCCTATGACTCTCCTGACTCCCAGATGATCTGTTTAGTAATTGGACATGATTCGTCTCACTACCACCACATATACTCCTATCTCCATAACCAAACTATTCCTGACACATATACTAGAAATGAAAAACACCATCTAATCCGCAGTGCTTCACAGTACGTCATCGTAGCAAACGACTTGTATAGACGGGGTCTAGACGGTACCCTCCTTAGATGTCTAGAATCTGATGAGTCTAAAAATGCGTTAGAAGAGGTACATGAAGGCATTTGTGGTTCTCACTCAAATGGCCTGACACTGGCTCGTAAGCTTATTAGAGCTGGTTATTATTGGCCCGACATGGAGAAGGAAGCTACGCAGTTTGCCAAATCTTGTAAACAATGTCAACTCCATGGAAACTTGATTCATGCTCCAGCTAAGGAACTCATTCCTTTTATCAACTTTTGGCCATTTCAACAGTGGGATTTCAACTTAGTAGGTTAGATATATCCATCTTCCTCAAGAGGACACAAGTACATCATTCACTGCTATGGATTATTTTACTAAATTTGTTGAGGCAGTACCTCTCAGTGTAGCTGATGGAAAATCTGTAGCTATGTTTATCTTAAACTACATTATTTGTAGATATGGTGTACCTTCCTCTATTATCACTGACGATGGGGGATAGTTCAAGAACAAAGATCTGACAAATTTATATGCTAAGTTCAAGATAATTCAACATTGGTCTTCTATTTACTACCCCTAGGGTAATGGGTAAGCTGAAGCTTCTAACAAAACAATTCTCAAGATCCTACACCGTACGGTACACAAGTCTGGATGGGATTGGCACCTCCAGATAAATCTAGCTTTATGGGCCTATCACACCAGTATCAGAACGCCAACAGGGGCCACACCCTTTGCTTTAGTCTATGGCACAGATGCTGTACTTCCTATTGAGGTTGAGATTCCTACATTGCGAGTCTCTTTGAAAGGCCTCGTTACAGATGATGACATGAGAATATCTTGGCTTCAAGAGATAGAGTTACTAGATGAACGTCGGAAGGTGGCATTTGATCATCTTAGAGCATACCAAAAGAGGATATCAAAGAGCTATAATAAGAAAGTTAGACCAAGAGACTTCCAAACAAGTGATCTTGTCCTGAGAGAGAATCCTAAAAATCAACAACAGCGGACTCAGAAAGGGAAGTTTGAGCCAAACTGGCTTGGTCCTTATATCATTACTACAGTATTTGGGTCTAGCACTTATCAGCTCTCCACTATAGAATGTGAACCACTCAAAGAGCCCATCAACACTCTTCACCTAAAGAAATTCTATAGTTGAGATATCTTCTGCATGCTCATGTACATACTTTATTTCTGAGAAAATCCTAAAAATTGTAAAATGTCCTGAAAAAATGATCATCTTAGTGAAAACCTAGCAAATAGGCGCTTTGATGTATCTATTATCTTGGTGAAAACCTAGTAAAAAGGCACCTTGATAATATAAAAAAAAATGAAAAAATTCAAAAAATACAAAAAAAAAAATCAAAAAAAGAAAAAAGAACAAAAAATTGAAAAATTGAAAAACACAAAAAAAGAGAAAAAGAGAAAAATGTGCCATTGATGAAAACCTGGTAAACAGGCATCATGGTAGCAAAAATAGAATTTATGCCAAGATGGTGAAAACTTGGTAAACATGTGCCTCTTGTTTTGCAATGCTTTATCTGTCGCAACATGTCTTGGCTTTCTTGCAGTTGCTTTCCTGCTTCAGTTGCTTTCCTGCTTCAGTTTGCTTTCCAACTTTAGTTCGCTTTCCTTCTTTAGTGTGCATTTGCTTTCAGTAATCTTCGATATTTTTCTTGACCTCACATGGATTGAAACTGGTCATACTCAGGGGCATGTTCTTGGTCTAGGGGGCATTGTCTTATCTTTTGGAGTTCTTCTCTTCTTGCATCGGTCACCAGTGGATCTCACTGCGTCTGCCTGTCGATGCTTTGTAGCACTTCGTCTCTTCTTGAGACTCTCTTTTGCATCAGTCACCAGTGGATCTCACTGTGTCTGCCTCCTGATGCTTTGATCTTGTTATTGATTTTTATGCTTGAGAATCTCTTGCAATATTCACCAGTGGTTCTCACTGAGTTTGCCTACTGTCGCTACATTGCTGAGATTTCTCGCATTGTTTTGCTATCCATTTTGCTCGGCTTCGATCCATTCATTACTTGGGGGCATGGCTCCCCATTTTTATTGTGCTTCGGTTTACACTTGAGTCAGTAATCTTGTCAGTCCTAAAGGATAACTCTCTACTGGCACAAACTGGTGTTTCTCAACACCTTAATCAAACAATGTTTCTCAACACTCTCTTTGGACGCATTTGTGTTTTTCAACACACTTTGGATATCTCGCAACGTAAACATCTCTCGATAGAAATCAAACACATTGCACTCACAAGCACAATGGTGTTTCTCAACACCCTAAACATAGACACATTCATAAACCTTAAAACATGCTGAGATATGATTGACTCTTTCATAGTATGCTGTCTGTTCTTATGAATTCCATTAATATTTTCTTTGTCTACTGCTTGTTGGTGTGGTTTCAATGATCCGACAACGTCAAATGAATAGGGTGTATGTGATAAGAGCTTCTGAATTAAGGTGGAAAAGCCTCACATCCCTTGATCTTGTTTATTTGTACGCCAAGGGGAGGTTGAAACTATCTCCTTGACTGTTATTGCTGTGTTTGTTTACTTGTGAACTTTTACTATATCAAGTTGGAAACAATGTTCAGGTCACCTTGGCTTTTGTGCCTTTGGTGCTTACATTCGTTTCCTACATTTTATCCGATGAAAGTCATATTCATATTCTTATGGTTGCAGCGGCACCAGTAAGGATTGTATTGACTCCGATGATCTAAAGCACCCGATGATGATAAATACAATGAGTCCAACAACCAAAGTCCTAGGATTGCATTTAGCTTAGGCTTGCATTTGCATTGTAGGCTTGCATTCGCATTTTAGGCTTGCATCATGGTAGTTTGGTGCTCTCTTCATTATCTTCTCTTTCTTCAAAGGTCCTCATCTTTCATCATGGTTCTTCTTGACTGCATGAGTGTCCGGTCCTTGTTCTCGATCTTCATGCGCGTCCTTTTGGCTAGTATTTGTTGTATATTGTGAATGCCCTGCATGAGATGATTAGTACCATTGCATTCATTGCATTCCATTCATTTTCAGGAAGTGCATTTTCATAAATTCATTTGCATACATATATCCATAAACACGTGCATCCATTATAAGCATAAATAAAATCATACATAGCATTTATCCATCTAACATCTATCATAGCATTTTCATACATTAATAAAACACATGCATAAACATTTGCATATTCATCCATTGCATACATTTATAATCCATACATCTAAATCATATAGGATATCATCTCATAAAATATACACATTTAAAGCAATATATACACATGTACAATGATGTCAAAAATCGAGCTCATATATATATCGATCGATCTGAATGTACAAGGGTGCTACTCGAGCACAATAGGTCAAAATGGTGGTACAATATACATCATAACCTAACCACCTGGAGGAGCTGGAGGTGGGGGCATGCCCTGCTGCTGAGGAGGAGGACCCAGAGGTGGTCCCTGTGGAGGTGGTCCTACTGGAGGTGGTCCCTGTGGAACAGCCTGAGCGCCAACATACTCTGAAAAAGGTAGAATCTGATCTGCTGCCTTAGGAACTGCAAGAGTATACGCAACATAATAGTAAGTCACCTGAGCAGCCTCATATCTAATATCTAGCTGTGCCCTGGCCAGTGCCTCTTGCAACTCTCAAACCTCCCAGTCCCGCTCTGATATCTGGGTATCTCTGATAACCACCTGTGTATGGAGGTCATCACGCTCCCTCTGTGTCTATCACACTCTCTCTCTCGCTCTACAAAGAGCCTCCTGTAGCTGAGTCACCTGGCCGCCTGCTGGAGGATCAGTCAGAACTACATCGGCCATGACAGTATCATCTCTCTGCTCTACATCTCTATCCTGGCTGCCACTAGGCCCAACACCTGTATCTAATCCCATGGGCCTCACAGGGATATCAGTCTGATGTGTACATGGACATACCACTCTCTCCTACTGTTGAAGTGGTGGCTGTTGATCCTGCGGCTGCTATCCCAGAGGAGGAACCTGTTGTGCCTGCTGCTGTGGTGGTGGCTGCACCACCTGAGGAATCTGGCCCACTGGGGATGTGAACCTAGGAAATGGATGTGCTAACAGTTGATCTCTGTATGCAGGTGTCACACCTACATTCATCATTGCTACCATATAATCCCATCGGGATGGTGGTACCCAGGCATCTATCATGCTACGCCCCTTGTCAAGCTACCTCTGCCAACCCTTCTTCATCTCATTGATGAATCAGGCATAAGTGCAATACTCGAGAGAAACATCCTGAGGCCTCCCAAACTGATGCAATATGCGCGTAAGTAAGAAGTGCTTGATCACTGTGATGGTACGCCCTATCAGAGGACATGAACAAAACATGTATGATAACTCACGATGAGCATCGTCCCAGACCTTAGTAGCTACCCATGGTTTCCATATCACTGCAACCATATCATCAATCTGTGCGTACCACTGCTCAGTCTTACCCAGCGCAGGCTGGGTCATCGAACCAACGTATCTGTAAATATACGGCTCTAATGGCTGTCGCATATCATGAAAAATTGGCCTACATACAGGAAGGTGCTCCCAAGCCCAGATCTGCAACACAACTACTCTTGTTGCCATAGTGCGAGCACCCTGATACACGATCTTGTACATCTCATGGTACATCTGTGCGAGTATGCACTCACCCCATCCATAAGTGACTATCGACACATCTAGCATCTTCTGGAGCATAACGCCCCAGCCGCACTCCAAACTGTGCTGACCATGATCTGGTACTAGATGACAGCTCAAAAATAATGCGAGAACAACTGCCAAGGGGTAATCTCGGCCACATGTACATATTAGCTCCTCCTAGGAGATAGCCTGGCCCACCACCAACTAATCCTGAAAAATGGCTCTCAAAGCCTGCGTACCATCTCTCAGCTGCGTGCAATACTCCACACGAGCTCTATGGAATGGCACTCTCAATATCCGGTATACATCCTCCAGAGTCACCGTCATCTCTCCCTATGGCAGATGAAAAGTATTTGTCTCCAAATGGAAACGCTCAACCAGGGCTCCAAGTAATCTGTGATTTACCTGAATATCAGGTACATCACAGAGATATGTCAATCCTAGCCCATCAATGTGGGTCCCATCGACATTTGATAATCTCTGCACTAACTCACCCATGATAGGATGATGGGACCTGAAACCGATGTCTGGGAGATTGACCTGCAACATAAAAGGACAAAATTGGATCAGTACCTCAACAATGATGATTTTCAAAGCAAAGACAACAAATGCAGCTATGGAACTATTCTACACACAGTTCAACTGGTTGACTCTGCGACGCAAGAAAAATAACAATTTTTGATTTTTTCCAATTTCCCATGCGAGAAAACTCTTTTCTTGTGTGAGGAAACTCTGTTCCCGCGTGAGGCGCGATGTGTTCTTGCGTGAGATTCTAGGAATCTCGCATGGCGCACGCGCGCTCTTCACGCGAGCACTGGGGAGGGGCCCATGCATGAAATCCCCAACCCGCGCAAGGATTCATTTTCCTCGCGCGAAAGGCGATTAAGCCCGGCGCAAGGAAACTATTTCCTCACGCGAGATTTGGTGAGATGTGGTTTAAAATGCTTAAAATACTCACTAACGCTAAAAAATGATAATTTTTTTGCAGAAATACAAGATCCAGTTATGAATACTCACAGGTGCGTCATACTCCACTGGTCAATTGTGTCGTCGGGTGCACTCAAATCGATGCATGTGCACGGGAATGCTCTCATTGTCAGCTGGAGCTCTCGCCATCGCTAAAGTCAAAGATGAATAATGATTTGAAAATGACCCCTCTGGGCCTTATATAGCCTTTGACCTAATTTTTCAAAGTGCTCCATTTTCTGTGAAAATTGCACCCTTGGCTAATTGGACCGTTCTAAATCCATTTTCGTGATTGAAATCAAAATCTGACACTCCTAAGTAGCTCAAAATCTCGTTTTAAATTTTTTTGGGACCAACGTGATCGGACGCTTATGTAGTCAATTTTTTGATGTTGGTTTCTTGTCAAGATTATCTCTTGTCATCATTTTCTCAGATTTTGCAATCTTTTCATCAAAGTCAACTCTAGTCAAATCTAGTCAACTATGGTCAAACCTAATCAACAAGACCTCTCGATCACTCTACATTGATTCTGCTCTCTCTTGATCTATCTTTGTCTGTGATTTCTCACTCTCATCTTTATGATGTGTCTTCTTTCAATTTCGCTCCCGAGGGGGCAAGATGATTGCATCATTGATCTTTTCACATTATTTTAGAATCAGTCAAATCTGAATCAAAAGTCCCCATCGCTAGGGGCATCTCATCACTTGGGGCATATTCAATTTTTCGTACCTTATGGTCAAAATTGGATATTCCATATCTTGAATCTTTTCATCACATAATCTATCTTGCTAGGTATCTGAGCAATGTAACTCGGATCCTCAAGGATCACGCTTTGTTCTGGAGATAGTCCTAAATTGATTATCTTTTGAGACAGGTATTGGGGCAGTCTAACCCTGACTCCTGAAGGTTGAGCCTCATTCTGGGGACAGTCTTGTGAAAGATATCAATCTAACCAGTGTCTGGGAAATCTAACCTAGACATTGGGGGACTAAGCTTCGTTCTGGAGAAGATTCTTGAAATCTCATTAGGTATTGGGGCAATCTAACCCTAATTCCTGAAAGTTATGCTTCATTCTGAAGATGACTCTCAAAAACTCTTTAGACCATTATCTAGGCGATCTAACCCAGAGCTCGGAGGGCTTACCTTCATATTGGGGCAATCTAACCCTAATTCTAAAGATAGTCCTAGATCTTCATCATCTCTCAATAGACATTGGGGCAATCTAACCCCGATTTTTATCTTCACTTCAGACTATTCTTTGAATCAATGCACTGCTCACACATCAATTCAAAGAGGGGCAAAATGTAACACCCCAAAATTGGCACCTAATAATCCTAATCAATTTTGGTGCATTCCTTCAATTTTCTTATCCTCGAAGTCCTATTGTATTAGGCAAATTCTTCTCCTAATTGACTTTAATTGACTGAGTTTCAAATGCAGAAAAACCAAATTTGCATAAATCTGACATTACATTTAATTCCTAATTCTCAATGATTATTAGCTAAAAATCCCTATGATTAATTGATTTAATTCTAAAATCCTAAGTGATTTTAATTAAATCAATTCCACCCCCTTTGGCTAATATACATAAAAGGAATTGAAAGGTTATTTCATTATTGGATGAATTATCCTCAAAAAGGAATTCCATAATTCCATGTGAAAGGACACTTATGTGGCAATAATTCACCCTTTTATTTAAATAATCTTTTCATTTTTGTCTCAAATGGAGACTGAAGAGACAACTATTTCTTTTCAAGAAACTCTTCACTCTCTTTCCTTGGTTTTCTATAAATTGGACTTCTTTTCTTCATTAGAGAGGATGATTTTGGAGAGCATCAATATTATAGTCAATTTGCAT
>MU225359.1:4378615-4399243 GCA_018584345.1 Thuja plicata
TTTCAATTATGCCTTTTATTCTGCAATGTACTATTGTTTTGACATGAAAAGAAAGATGAAATAACATTTGTATAATACATTCAGCTTGAATGCACAATGTAATTGATCAAAATTGTAATTTAAAATTCTGGAATGTGATCAATTCTTAGAGTACAAAATGACAATTTCTAAAAATGAATGTAATTATAAAATGCTGATTAATAATACCTGAAGGATAATATTAATGGGACTCCTAAAATGCAATCTCTTCCTATTTATGATTATTTTGATGCATGCTGAAAATTAGGATAACAGTACAATTGTGGTCTCTTTTTCCCTTGGTAATGCTTTTCAGGTAGAAACGGTAGGATACCATCTATCTTTCTTGAAGACTCTTTATCAAAAGGGGATCAATGTCCTCTATCTTCAATAGAATAAGGGGTGAAGAATGTTGCTCAACATCGATTTGGTATAGAAATTGAGTGCTATACCCAAATGATGTAGAGAAACTTCTGCACCCTCGATTCTAGTGAAGAGAGAAATGTCATTGATACCCTTTGGATAAAGAGGCTTGATACCACTTCTACCATCCTTTAAAAGATTGGTTTTAAAGTTAAACTTGAACTATGATGTCTGTGTGAGTTACATAGGCAAGGCCATCTATGATGATCCCTCGAGGCATTAGGTCTAGCCCGTAGGTCTTGTAATTTTGAGTTTTTCCTTGATCTTGAAACCCCTTACCAATATTTTATATAGATTGCACCTCTTTACGAAACTAGTTTTAAATGCCTTATGAAATATTGTTGTAGGTAGTTATCTCTTCTATAAACACAACACATTCCATATGGTGTTAGAAGGCCCAGATGGGTAGAAATTCAATGGTACAATTGTGGTATCTTTTTCCCTTGGTAATGCTTTTTAGGTAGAAACGGTAGGATACCATCTATCTTTCTTGAAGACTCTTTATCAAAGGGGGATCAATGTCCTCTATCTTCAATTGAATAAGGGTTGTAGAAGGTTTCTCTACATCAATTTGGTATAGAAATTGAGTGCTATACCCTAACGATGGAGAGCAAATTTTGCACCCTCGATTCCTGTGAAGAGAGAAATGCCATTGATACCCTTTGGCTAAAGAGGCTTGATACCACTTCTACCATCCTTTAAAAGACTAGTTTTAAAGTTAAAAATTGACTATGATGTCTTTATGAGTTACATAGGAAAGGCCATCTATGATGAGCCCCCAAGGCATTAGGTCTGGCCCTTAGGTCTTGTACTTTTGATTTCTTCCTTGATCTTGCCACCCCTTACCAATATTTTACATAGTTTGCATCTCTTTACGAAACTAGTTTTAAATGCCTTATGAAATATATTTGTAGGTATTTATCTCTTTTATAAACACAACACATTCCATATTTTTTTAGAAGGCCCAGATGGGAAGAAATTCAATGGTACAATTGTGGTTTCTTTTTCCCTTGGTAATGCTTTTCAGGTAGAAACGGTAGGATACCATCTATCTTTCTTGAAGACTCTTTATCAAAAGGGGATCAATGTCCTCTATCTTCAATCGAATAAGGGGTGCAGAAGGTTTCTCTACATCGATTTGGTATATAAATTGAGTGCTATACCCAAACAATGTAGAGAAACTTCTGCACTCTCAATTCCAGTGAAGAGAGAAATGTCATTGATACCCTTTGGATAAAGAGGCTTGATACCACTTCTACCATCCTTTAAAAGACTGGTTTTAAAGTTAAACCTAAACTATGATGTCTCTACGAGTTACATAGGCAAGTCCATCTATGATGAGCCACCGAGGCATTAGTTCTGGCCCTTAGGTCTTGTACTTTTGAGTTCTTCCTTGATCTTTCCACCCCTTACCAATATTTTACATAGTTTGCATCTCTTTACGAAACTAGCTTTAAATGCCTTATGAAATATAGTTGTAGGTAGTTATGTCTTCTATAAACACAACACATTCCATATGGTGTTAGAAGGCCCAAATGGGCAGAAATTTAATGGTACAATTGTGGTCTCTTTTTCCCTTGGTAATGCTTTTCAGGTAGAAACGTTAGACTACCATCTATCTTTCTTGAAGATTATTTATCAAAAGGGGATCAATGTCCTCTATCTTCAATTGAATAAGGGGTGAAAAAGGTTGATCTACATTGATTTGGTATAGAAATTGAGTGCTATACCTTAACGATGCAGAGCAACTTTTGCACCCTCGATTCCAGTGAAGAGAGAAATGTCATTAATACCTTTTGGATAAAGAGGCTTGATACCACTTCAACCATCCTTTAAAAGTCTGGTTTTAAATTTAAACCTAAAATACAATGTCTCTATGAGTTACATAAGAAATTCCATCTATGATGATCCCCCGAGGCATTAGGTATGGCCCTTAGGTCTTGTACTTTTGAGATCTTCCTTGCTCTTGCCACCCCTTACCAATATTTTACATAGTTTGCATCTCTTTATGAAACTAGTTTTAAATGCCTTATAAAATATAGTTGTTGGTATTTATCTCTTCTATAAACACAACACATTCCATATGGTGTTAGAAGGCCCAGATGGGCAAAAATTCAATGGTACAATTGTGGCCTCTTTTTCCCTTGGTAATGCTGTTCAGGTAGAAATGGTAGGATACCATCTATCTTTCTTGAAGACTCTTTATCAAAAGGGGATCAATGTCCTCTATCTTCAATCAAATAAGGGGTGTAGAAGGTTTCTCTACATTTATTTGGCATATAAATTGAGTGCTATACCCAAATGATGCAAAGCAACTTTTGCACCCTCAATTCCAGTGAAGAGAGAAATGCCATTGATACCCTTTGGATAAAGAGGCTTGATACCACTTCTACCATCCTTTAAAAGACTGGTTTTAAATTTAAACCTGAACTATGATGTCTCTACAAGTTATGTTGGCAAGGCCATCTATGATGAGCCCCCGAGGCATTAGGTTTGGTCCTTAGGTCTTGTACTTTTGAGTTCTTCCTTGATCTTGCCACCCCTTACCAATATTTTACATATTTTGCATCTCTTTACGAAAGTAGTTTTAAATGCCTTATGAAATATAGTTGTAGGTAGTTATGTCTTCTGTAAACACAACACATTCCATATGGTGTTAGAAGGACTAGATGGGCCTAAATTCAATGGTACAATTGTGGTCTCTTTTTCCGTTGGTAATGCTTTTCAGGTAGAAATTGTAGGATACCATCTATCTTTCTTGAAGACTCTTTATCAAAAGGGTATCAATGTCCTCTATCTTCAATCAAATAAGGGATGCAAAAGGTTTCTTTGCATTGATTTGGTATAGAAATTGAGTGCTATACCCAAACAATGCAGGGCAACTTTTGCACCCTCGATTCCAGTGAAGAGAGAAATGCCATTGATACCCTTTAGATAAAGAGGCTTGATACCACTTCTACCATCCTTTAAATACTAGTTTTAAAGTTAAACCTAAACTATGATGTCTTTGTGAGTTACATAGGCAAGGCCATCTATGATGATCCCCCGAGGCATTAGGTCTGGCCCTTAGGTCTTATAATTTTGAGTTCTTCCTTGATCTTTCCACCCCTTACCAATATTTTACATATTTTGCATCTCTTTACGAAACTAGTTTTAAATGCCTTATGAAATATAGTTGTTGTAGACACCCTAAAATGGACAGGCTTGCAACTTTACATTAAAAACACTAATTTTTATCTATTAATTAATGGTTTTTTAATCATTAATTAATCATCTATTTTCTTCTAAATTCATTCTCCAAATCATCTAATCAAATTTCCAAAATTAATTAAATAATTAATTTTATTTAATTAATTAACCTTAATTGATTAATTACCATTAATTAATTAATTAAATTCAATTTCCTATAGTTTAAATTCAAATATTTAAACTTACTAATTAAATTCTTCCAATTAAGTTAATTTCAATTAAATTAATTTAATTTCATTCAATAAAGCAATTCTTAATAAAAAAGAATTCAATTATCTCACATGTTGAAAACATTAATTAAATAAATGAATTAAATATTCATTTATCTTCAAAGAGATAACTCCAATCAGATCACATGGGCTACTCCAACCATCTCTCCAGTCCACATGGGTAACTTCACCCACCTCTTCAGTTCAAAAAGGCAACTCACAATTAGCTCCTCAGTCAACCAAACTCTATCTCCTCTTTACCAATTCAAGAGGTGGAGTTTATTGATGACTTCTCTAGTTCCTTTTAATCTCAACCATTCATCTCCCTATCTCTAGGATTGATCTCAACCATTTATTTCATCCCCAATTTCTATATAATAAAACCTACATAACCATTTGAAGGATCCAGGATTTCAAGCTCTTGTGCGCCATTACTATGTCAGTTTGGTTCTAGCATTCAAGCCATCTTGCGATCACATACCCATTCAATTAGAAAATTCTCGACGCTTCTCAAGTCATAGACACTGCCCCGCCAATACTGAGCATCAAGAACAATGTTTCATAAAGAGTAGAGAGAGACAATAGAAGCTTCAAGCATCATGGGGTTTGCATTTATTTATTTTCCTTTCTCTTGCTTATACATTTTATTGGTTATGTTTCAGGTTATTCATTTTGGTAGTTATTGTGTACTTGATTTATATCATTTGTAAAACCTTTGCTACTAACCCTTGCCTTTAGAAATCTTGGGAACTACGAATCACGAATGAAGGAGGCGTACATTTTGGTGAACCCGACGTGAATCAAACAACCCAAATATCTCTTGCAGACGACAAACAAGATTGATCAACCATGACCGTACGGTCGCAAATCTAAAAATATATCTTTTTTTGATATCTGTGTTATTTTGCAATTGCTGGTATTTTGCCGCAATCGATGAAACTGTGCCGCAATCGACTGGTTTAATACCACAATTGATTGCAGGCTTTCACAATATTATTCTGTCATCTTCTGTCTTCTTTCTTCTGGTACTTTGCTGCAATTGCCTGATCCAAGCCACAATCATCATTATTTTGCCGCAATTGCTCAATCCGCGCTGCAATTGACAGTGCTTCTCCGCAGTTTCTAGTACTTTGCCGCAATCGCCATTACTTTGCCGTAATCACAAGAAATATTGCATATCAAATCCTAATCTTATGTCCATTTATTTCTAAACTGACATTTTTTTTGGTTTTCTGTGCAGGGCCGGGCAAATCATCGACAACAGAGAAGGGTAAGTTATTGTGAGTATCAATCATTCATTTTTTTTCAAAGTTACATATACTCTCATTTTGCAAGAATCCTTTTTGATACTAACCTGTCTAAACAAAGCAAATTAAAAGGAATTCATTTGTCGATTTGGGTTTAAAAAGAACAATGCTTGCCAAACATATCACATCTCACATTTCAGATTTGGGCTTAAAATTGACGTGGGGACTAAAATTGAACAAATGCAAAAAATCTCTCAAATTGGTGCATTAAAATTGAACAAGCAAACAACACCTACTTTTGGGCTTAAAATTGAACACTGGTGCTTGTATGGTGGTGTAACTTAGTTCACATTTCAAACTTTGGACCTTAATCGATTTACCTTGTGTCTTGAGTTTTGGGTGCACTTGCACATATTGTTAGATTACAAACCTTTATACTTTTTTAGAAAGGCCTGTTCGGGGAATGCACTTCTTCCTCATAAAATGACCTTAAACCGATAATCCTTCTGATCGGTATATAAACAAGGCATGAACCAAAGTTCCATCTTATCTAGCCAAGCTCGAGTGAGGCGTGTTGGTGATAGTCTGGATCAGGTGAATATCCCTAAGGAGCCATCATGATCAACTAGGATCTTAAGTGAGTCACGCATGTACAAACTGATTGGAGAGACACCACAGACCCTTACTACAACCTTGATTAAATAGAGGCCAACCCGTTTTACTTCTGAAAATGTACCTTATTATAGTGCAAGGGATTACAAAATTTCCCCCAAGATTCCCAACATATGTTTCCCACAGTATTTTTGTAGTGAAAGAGATCTTCAATCCACGACAACAATACCTGGAAACAGCAAAAACACGGGCACCTACGTCGTGGACCTTCGTGTCCTAGTAGCGTGACAATTACTGTGTGAGCTAATAGACATTCAAGTATTGGGCCTATAACATTGTATTCTAAAGCCATTGATCTAGATTAATCTGATTGTTCATTGTTGAGACCTTGTGATAACCTTGCAACTTGAAAAAGTTGTAGAACATACATAGTGTCAGTCTTCATTCTTCAAAACACAATGTCTATTATGCTTATTTCTTTGATTAGTTTTTGAAAATGCAAAACAAAACATCCAAACTGTCAAAATGAGTCAAATGTGTTAAAGTCTAGGGTTGTCGATGTCAACTGTCTTGCAAATCAGAAGCATTTTTCTAAAAATATCAAAATTGACAAGCAGTGATACCAATCTATAGGCTTTTTTAGACTGTTCCTCATTTATCGCAATTGGCTGCATTGTGCCGCAATTGAAGGAAGTCTATTGCAATCGACCGTTTACTTTACCGTAATCGGTGAAGTTGTACCGCAATTGACCAGAGATACATTACACCTATTTTGACCTAAAACCTTGAAAGAATTCTTCATTTGGTGTTCAAAACTAGTGTCTATCCCAGGAAAATATGAAGAACATTGTGTGAATCTCTAAACATTAAAGACTATCCCTTCTTTGTAAAGCGTGATTATTGTCAAAAACATTATTAGTTTGAAAGCTCAGACTCGAAATACCTTGATCTCATCATATCAGACATCATCATCTTTATCAAAGTGACTTTGTCCAAGGAAAAGGTCAAAAAATATTATCTTTTTATCATCACCACTTTGAGATCAAGTTATATCAAAATCTATCCTTAGAATTTACCCTTGTCCAAAACATAACTCGGACTTCCTCAGAAAGGATCTTTTTCCTTGTTTGGTTTATATCACTTGTTTTAGTTACAAAACCTGGACCACACTGTCTCAAACACCTCATGGAGGGCCTTACACAAGGTCTAAGGCTAGAACTCAACCTGATGAGTCATATATCAACAAATTCCTCACTTGGGAAACAGAGCAAGAGAATGATCCTTTCGTGAATACCAGTTTTTCTCTATTCATTGAACAACCCCGTGGGGCAGCCTTTTTCCAAGATATCATGGAAGTAGAGCTTGAAGATGTTGAGCAAGATTCTTACTCCACGAAAGTAGTTGACGTTGTTGTAGAGAGGAACCCTGAACGTTACTTAGCCATGCTAATAAAGAAGGGAGTCAAACTCCCCACTAAATTCAGTGTATCGACTATATGGCCTGAAAACCCGCTTGCAAGTCAAAACACTACTCAGCCTTCTCAGATACTACTTGTTGTGTCTTAGATCTTTCCACCATTGGTCTTACCTACATCGACGCAGACTATACCCAGTCAAACCAATGACCCAACCATGGCCAACACATCTTCCACTCAAAGCATGACATGCTCGCAACTAAGTGCACCCATGGTCACTAGTATGCCTCCACCTTTGGTCTTATGGCCAGGACAATCAAGCTCTCATGTTATGCCTTCCATCCCACCAAACACCAACTCTTTTGAAACTATGCCACTGCTACAGTCAATTCACACTAGTCTTGGGATCAACACCTCATGCCCATAGGGATCCACCTCTACAGGAATGACTTACAGTCAATGCCCACCCAAGGCTACTTCTTTGCCCATTCTAAAATCAATCCCACCCCCGCAACAACAACCCCAACTTCAGTTTCCTCATTTCCAACTCACGCAATAGCAACCCCAGCTTCAGTTGCCTTAATTACAACCCCTGCAACAACAACCCCAGCTTCAGTTGCCTTAGTTCCAACCCCCGCAACAACAACCCCAGCTTCAGTTGCCTCAATTCCAACCCCTGCAACATCAACCCCAACTTTAGTTGCCTCAATTCCAACCCCCGCAATGACAACCCCAGCTTCAGTTGCCTCAAAACCCACCCACGCAACAACAACCCCAGCTTTAAGTGCCTCAAATCCAACCTCAGCAGCAACAATATCAACCCTAGTTTCAATCGCAACAACAAACCCATCAAAACCCACCATGGGCTATCCATGTGCCCCCATTTACAAATCACTCGGTGGGGAATCAATATCAAGTCTCTAGGATGAAATCCTATGTTCCTACTCAAGGGACATAAAGGCATAGCCTCATGCCCACCACGACACAGAGGAATGTCCTCACACACTAGCCTCAATATCAAATGAACATGTTAATGCAACAAATGCAAACCCTTCAAACCCAAATGATGGATATGCAAAATCAGGGGCAAACTAAATCCTACACCATAGAGGATTTATACCCATACCCCTTTGACCATTCTCTTGACATGTCTCCATTCCCAAGTCACTTCTCGGTATTGAAATTCCACAAATATAGGGGCAGTACCAACCCTATTGAACATATCCAGGATTTCTTTGCTAGTTGCGTTGAGGTCACCCATGATGAGACATGTTTAATGTGACTATTCCACAAAGCTTGGCCGGACCAGCAATGGAATGGTTCTCGCATTTACCTCATGGCATTCAGTCTTGGGGTGAACTGGCTGAAAAGTTCATAGCTCACTTCCATCATAACATCAAGTGCAAGGTCAACATCAAGGACCTTTGCGATATCAAGCAGAAGGATGGAGAGTCTTTTGTGAAATTCCTATAGAGATGGAGGAATACGACAAACAACATAACATATGATGTGCCCGAACAAGACTTAATAGTCATGTTTGTTGACAATCTAATTTCAGACATGTCATTCACAACAGAGTTACAGTTAGCTCCAAACTTCACACAACTCATCGAACGAGGAGTTCATTGTGAGTAGAACTTAGTCAAATGAAAAATCCTTGCAGATCCAACACAAATGAATACAAATAAAAATGCAGCGGACAAAGCTAAGTGGTGGAAAAAAAAATGTCACTAGCCATGGTGTCATTGATGTGAAGACAGTCAACTACGCACAACCCAAGGTGTCATTGCAAGGTGCACCTATGGCCAACCAAAAACCCATAGGGCCCAATCAACAAGCATACACCCAAAACCAACCTCCCCCTATACAAGCGGCTGCTGTGTCAAACAGTCAACAACAGAATCAACACAGACCATGGTTTCAATTCTAGCAACGAGATGTGTCACCATTAGGAGAGCCGATAGAATCATCTTTATGCAAGTTGATACAATCAAACACTATCACTCTCCTAGAAATTAGGGACTTTGAACAAGATGAAAACAAACCAAGGTGGTATAATGACAAATACTTTTGCGAGTTCCATTGGGTAAAAGGACATAAAACATCCAACTATTATTGATTGAAACATGCTATCCAAGACTTGATTGACATAGGGACCATCGATGTGACAAATACCCAAACCAAAGGCACAACTAATCACACTATTTTCAATGATACCTTTTGTGATCACAACAAGGAAAAAGCTCCTGGGTCTGGTGGAGCAGCAAAACAAGTCAACTATACATATGCCAATAGTGATAATGTTATCAATTGCCTCAATCCTTTAGATAGCCACGTGGCTATGATCACTATCAAAGACCAAGGTAACAAATGTGTTGTAACACCGTGTCATGCTAGAGTCATCTTGCAAGGAGTACCATCCTCATCTACCATATCTACCAATCCTATAGCAAACTCAGATCCAGAAACAAGCATAGTGGACCAACTAAAGCGTACACCTTCCTAGATCTCCATGTTTGACCTATTGCACATATCTCCACAGCATAAACTGGCACTTGACCAAGCCCTTCAGAATGCAGCTGTCCAAAGGGACATAACACCTGAGAGCTTCCAAATGATGGTCAACCATATAGCTGCTAACAAACATGCCACATTCACAGACCGTGATGTGTCGTCACATAAACCCTTGCATAATGATCCTTTGCAGTTACTTGTCTAGGTCCACAAGAGCGCTATCTGTAGGGTCCTTGTTGATGGTGGAGTTGGGGTAAACATATGTACTCTAAAGTTAATCAAGCAACTAGGCTATTCAGAATCAAGCATTGATGTCACAAGGAGGATAAATATCAGAGCATTTGATGAAGAGGAAAGGTCCTCTAAAGGTATTATCATTCTACCTATCTGTATCGGTCTAGTGGTAAAAAACACTCCCTTCCAGATCCTAGACCTTGAGTTGGGATACAACATGCTACTAGGGAGACCCTGGATTCATGAAATGCAAGCCGTACCTTCGACATACCACAAATGCATCAAGTTCCCACACCAGGGAGAGGAAATCATCATAGAGGGAGATCCTAATCTTTTCCAATATTGTAATGCGGTCCAAATCAGCACTGATAAATAGGTTCCATCAAACCAAGATGCAAGCATCCCATCCTCTTCAGATTTGAATCCCAAGGATGTCACACAGACAACAAGAAAGATAGTCATTAACCAGGACGCAAGTATTCCCTCCTCTTCAGATTCAAATCTTAAAGATATCACACAAAAAGTGGGAAAGATATCCATTACTAACAAGGGTTGTGGTGAATATAGATATGAAGAGGATTTCACCATCACGCACATGCCTCAGAGCCTGAGAAATTATGGCATTCCACAACCTGTTATTACAACAGAAACTCCACAGCCTATTCTATTCAGATGTCCACCCACAACCTTTATGCGATGGGGAGACAGCGGAAGAAAAGCCATTTGAACAAGACATGAATACCTGGTTATACCAAGATCCACCAGAGACAATCCAACCACCACTACCCCTATCAAACTATGGTAATGGTTACACAATGATACAAAGATTTGGGTATGATGGTACAATCGGGCTGGGGGTAAGACAACAAGGCATAATGGAATTGTCTCTCCCGCCAACCTAGAGAAACATAAGAGGGTTGGTCTATGGACAACAAAGAACCAGTCATGTGATCCAAGACATTCAAGTCAATCAGGAACAAATAGCAGAGATGCACCGGGGGCACAACACAGAACATGTCTTGATAGGAAACATATTAGCATAGTTGTTGCCCACCGAAGAGGGAACTACACAAACCTAAATAGACCTCCACATAGCAATCGATGATAACCAAGGAAGTGAAACATCTAATGAGTGTTCTATTGAGACTGACTCCCACGAGTATGAGTGGAGATCCTTTCACGACTCTGAACCGTCGATCCCAGATTATTCCCCTCAGTCAGACACTATCATAAACCTAGAAGACTTATTTGACCAACTAACCATTACTGAACAACTCTGCATAGACAAGCATGTCATTTATCAGACCTTAAGTGGTGCGTCCACATCACAGTCTAGTTTTTTAGGAACCATATCTATAGCTCCTTTCAGTCAACCAAAGCCAAACAACCATGAAAGTATCTATCTTGTACACCCTGAGCTCATAGAGTGGGATCAACAAGGACCACTTGATTTAGATGTCTTCAAGAATGATGAGGCTATAGCTCATTTCATGGGACTTAGGGAAGGCATTCCATCAGTAGACCATAAGGCAGGCTTCTCCATTAACCTTGATAGAGCGACATATTTCAGGGAGGAAGCTCCTCTTTCTAGTCCACAAAAGAAAAAAGAACAAAAGAATGATAAAAAGCTAAAACAAGACGTATCTTCTAGCGAAAACCTCACTGAGGTGCTAGAAGATGGAAAGAAGGAACTCCTCCCCTTGACAGAGGAGAAGTTAGCATTACTAGTAGAAGAAATAGAGGAAGTCAATTTGGGAGATGAAAAGAACCCAAAGAACATATACTTGGAAAAATCACACCCCAGAGGAGAGAGAACCGTTCATCAGTTTCTTCAAGGCAAGGATGATCAATTTCGCATGGTCCTACTCAGACATGCTAGGGTTGGATCCAAAGTTAGTACTACACCATCTCCCGTTGCTACCCAACACCAAACTTGTCAAGCAGAAGCTCAGAAAGATGCATCCCGATGTTGCATTGCTAGTCAAGGCAGAGTTGAAAAAGCTCTTGGATGCTAATTTTATAAGACCTATACCATATGCGGACTGGATATCTAACTTGGTACCAGTTACAAAGCATAGTGGTCAGATACAAATTTCCACAGACTTCAGGGATCTCAACATAGCTTGTCCCAAAGATGACTTTCCTTTACCCAACATTGATATGATAGTAGATCTAACTGCTGGACATCAAATGCTATCACTCATGGATGGCTTTTCAGAGTATAATCAAATAAGGATCACACTAGAGGACCAACACAAAACAACTTTCACATGTCCTTGGGGGACATATTGTTGGAATGTCATGCCATTTGGTCTAAAGAATGCTGGAGTGACATATCAAAGGGCTATGACAACTACATTTCATGATCTCATCCACAAAACAATGGAAGACTATGTGCATGACATACTTGCCAAGTCAATACTTTGAAAGGATCATCTACAAGTTTTGGGACCAATCTTTGACAAAATATAGGAATTCAAGGTCCGTCTAAACCCAAAGAAATGTGCATTCGGTGTCACAATAGAAAAGTTACTGGGGTTTATAGTGTCACATAGAGGAATCGAAGTGGACCCAAAAAAAGTCAAAGCAATATTGGATATGCCTCCACCATCAAACCTGAGACAACTAAGAGGGTTACAAGGAAGGCTCTAATCAATCAGGTGCTTCATAGCTCAGTTAGCAGACAAGTGCCACCCATTCCAACATCTACTGCACAAAGACATCAAATTCATATGGACAGAGAAATGTGAACAAGCATTCCAAACATTCAAGAACTACCTCCTCAAGTCTCCTATATTGGTACCACCAGTCCAAGGTAGACCATTGCTTCTATATATCTCAACGACAGAGTCAACATTAGGTGTACTCTTGGTACAACATGATAACACAGGAAAAGAGAGGGCCATCTACTATCTAAGTAGAACATTTGTTGGATATGAGCTAAACTATACGCCAATCGAGAAGTCATGCCTTGCAATTGTCTTCGCTTCCCAGAAGCTAAGACATAATATGTTGAGTCACCAAACAAAGTTGATTGTACATATTGATCCTTTAAAATACCTCCTAAGCAAAGTAGCACTCACCAGATGACTGGCCAAGTGGGTAATGATATTGAGTGAGTTTGAAATTGAGTACATAGACAGAAAGGCCATCAAAGGAAAAGTGATCACAGATCAACTAGTAGAGGCACCCATTCAGGACCATCAGCCTATTATTTCTGACTTTCCTGACGAATCTATCATGACACTACAACCATCGATCGAGGTATGGCAACTATATTTTGATGGGTCATGCATGAACCATGGTGTGGGGGCAGAGATAGTGGTTATCACTCTAGATCATGATACAATTCCAAAATATTTCAGACTCAACTTCCTGTGCACCAACAACATAGCAGAATATGAGGCACTGGTTATTGGTCTAAAGATAGTAATTCAATGGAGAATCAAGAACCTAAAAGTCTTTGGAGACTCACATTTGATCATTAGTCAAGTCAACAATGATTATATGACCAAATATGAGAAACTCATACCATATAGAGCACAGATGGAAAGACTACACACCAAGTTCCATTACATCTTCTTTGAGCAAGTCCCACGAGCACAGAACAAAGCTGCAGATGTGATGGCTACCATAACATCACTGATTGATATGCTAGGCAATGAAACAAAATTCTAGTTTCTAGTGGAGCAACTCTTGGTGCCATCACATCAGACATCCATCATAGAATCAACATGCATCCTTGTTGGTCCTGAATCCCCATGTTACCAAGATGTCTATAACTATCTCAAAAATAGTGTCTTACCTCCCAACTTGTCTAGGAACCAGAGAAAGTCCCTCATTGGCCAAGCCTCTAGGTATACCATCCTCTCAATAACTTTATACAAATGAAGTCTAGATGGAATGCTACTATGATGTCTCACTTCCATGGAATCCTAGAAAGCTTTGTACGAGGTACATGAAGGAATTTGTGGAACCCACGGAGGTGGCAACAACTTAGCTAAGAAGATCATCCGCATGGGATAATATTGGCCCACAATAGAGATAGATGCACACAAACATGTACAAAGGTGTAGACAGTGTCAGATTCATGGAGACCTCATCCATGCCCTAGCCCAGGAACTAAATCCTATCACATCACCATTGCCATTTTCCATGTGGAGATTTGACCTAGTGGGAAAAATTACACCTTCTTCAACAAATGGACACAAATACATCATAGCTGCAACAAAGTACTTCACCAAGTGGGTGGAAGCAATTCCTCTCACTTACATCATTGAAAATCAAATAGCAATGTTCATACTTAACCACATTATCTGTCGATACGGGATCCCTCAAACAATCATGACAGATCATAGTACACCTTTCTAGAACAAGGATGTTGAAGAGCTATGCGAACAGTTCCATATCAAACAAGGGTTCTCCTCATTTTACTACCCTCAAGGGAACGACCAAGCCCAAGCTACAAACAAGAAAATCTTGAAAATCCTAAAGAAAATAGTGAACAAATCAGGGCGAGACTGGCATTTACAGCTTAGTCCCACATTATGGGCATACAAAAATAATGTGAGAACAGCTACAGGAGCCACTCCTTTCTCCCTAGTTTATGGATTAGAGGTGGTATTACCCCTTGGAGTGGAAATCCCATCCCTAAGGATATCATTGAAGAACCTGATCACAGATGAAGACTACAGAGTAGCAAGGCTTAGTGAACTAGAGTTACTAGATGAAGAAGACAACATGCCTTCGACCGCTTACAAGGCTTTTAGAATTTCCTTAGAAGGAATTATCATGAGAAGGTGAAGCCATGAACATTTGAGGTAGGAGACCTTGTCCTCATGGAAAATTAGAATAATCAAGCAGAGTGAGTCAAACCCAGAAAGTTTGAGCCTAACTGGCTAGGACCATTTGTCATTGTCAACTCTACTCAGAGTGGGGCATTCATCCCAGCGACACTAGAAGGAGATCAGATCCTCGGATACATCAAAAGCATGAACCTCAAGAGGTTCTACCCTTGAAGTCTCTATGGGTAAGGCACCTATCTACATATCCAGAAAATACCAAAAAAATCAGAAAATACAAAAGTTACCTTGGTGAAAACTTGGGAAACAGGCACCTTGGTGACAATAAAAAAATCAAAAAAGAAAAAAAATTAAAGAGAAACAAATTCGCTCTCTCAGTGAAAACCTGGAAATCAGGCACTATTGAGTAGGTACCTTGGTGAAAACCTAGAAAACAGGTGCCAAGTGTTCAAAATCCAGCTTCACCATCAATGAACTCCAAAAGCTTGAGCACACTTCACAATGCAAGACTGACTACCCAAGCTATATCCAGAAGCACAATCCCCTCTGAGCACCAAGCACTTACCCATGGTTAATACTGATCCACCAGACTAGGGGGCAAATTTCAATGTCCTGAAAAAATCCAAAAAAATCAGAAAACTCATCAAAAATCCTAAAAAGATCAAATAATCAAGAGAAAATTGAATCTTCATAAAAAACATTCAAAAAAATTGCAAAATTCAAAGAAATAAAACCAACTCGGTTATCAAGAGAGCAAGGGGCAATCATGCCCAGTCAATCAATGTCACAATCATGAGCTTTGCAAATCAGCATTGGGCTCATCTGACATAGCTTTATCAACCTATCAATATCAATCAGCAAGCAACTGGCAACCAAGCCAATCTATCAATTGTCACAATCATGAGCTTTGCGAATCAGCATTGGGCCCAACTGACACAGCTTGATCAACTACCAAAATGATCAAATCAATCTATCAATTGTCACAATCATGAGATTTGAAAACCAACATTGGGCCCATCTAACACATCTTGATCAATTGCAAACATGATCAAAGCAATCACATCAATTGTCTTACATAGTCATGGATACGCTCAAACTAGACAGGTCAGTCTTATATGAGTAATCTATTACTAAAACCAGACACACTCAAGCAATCAAGCCCATCAATCCTATCCAAAGAGTCGAGCCAATCAAGAGAATCTAACTGCATCAAGGAACCATTCAAAAATGTTGACTAGGTCAGTCAATTCAGTCAGATGTCAGTCTATATTTTGCGGTTACGTTCTTATGCTACTCCAGGATCCACCATGTGAGGAGAGTAGCTATGATAGATCATGACTTATTTTCTTTGATTGCTATCTGTTGAATGTTCACTTCAATTTCAGGGCCATGATGATTTAGGATAAATGTGGTAGGTGCTATCAGTTATCTAGCAGCCGCGCAGTTCCACAATCTGAGCTTAACCCTGGGAAAGAATTGGACATTCCTTCTCTTTTATTTTTCTTATTTGGTTTATAGAATCAAGAGCTTGCAGCACTATTCAGATGGAATCTAATTTTCTTTGGATTTCTATCTTGGTTTCTATGGTCTTTCCCTTTATTTTGCAAACAAGAGCTCATGATGCTATCCAGATGGACTCTAGGGGCGTAGGAGTTATATCTTGTTTGCTTGTCTTTCCCTTTTAGAAATCAAGAGATCACAGTGTTATCCAGATGGAATCTGGGTGCATAGGAGTTCTATCTTGATTTCTTTATTTTTGATTAATTCAGAGGACAAGCGGTATCTAGATGGTCAATATCTGGGTGCTTTTGGCTCTCTTTCTTTTCGAACAAGGAACAAAGTTGAACCCAGATGGTCAATATTTGGGTGCACTAGGTTCTCTTTCTATTCAATCTCTCTGCTTATTCCACTATCAAGAGGTCATGGCGGTATCTAGGTGGTATGTGATTTGGATCATTCGACGCTCTTCGGAATATCAAAAAAATACAAAAAATATGCAATGATGACAAATATTGGAAACAGGGGCAGCGACTTGAGACACTCATCCTTTCTATCAATCATATCTATCCAAAAATGAAAAAAAAGAAAATCCTTTCTACCATTACATTCTATTAGATCAATCTCAGAGCACATATATCCAAACTAACTTCTTTCTAAATTAACACATGCATTACTCAAATATTTTATGCATAATAGATTGCATTCATTTTCCTTAAAATGCATCATAAAATGACAAAAACATAGTAGTTGCATACATGATAAATCATAAAATCACATACATCCATAAGCATCTCATATAAACATACATTTCATTTCCACCATCCTGCATATACAAGTCAGTATCATAGGAAAAGTAAATCATCCATATACAAGTATGCATAATAGAATCATATTGCATATACATCTCATCATCTAAACCATCAAATCATGTATAATCACACATATAGCAAGTAAACCATTGCACATCATAACAAAAAACAAAAATAGCTGCATCTCATATAACTATCTGAGTACAATGAACGGTCGCAAGTCTGAACAAAGAAGGTAATCAACATATATATATATATATATATATATATATATATATCAGTGTGTCAGGATACAAAAATGGATACTACTCAGAGTATATAAAATGGCATCACTACAAAAATGGTACATGATACATAAATCAACATGTGCTACCCCCACCCTCACCAGGAGGTGGACGAGGGGGTGGCATGTCAAAATCTATCCTCTGGGATGAACCAGGAGCTCTAATGTCGCTGCTCTGTGACCACTGGGCCCTACTCGATCTCTGGGAACCTATCTAACTAGGCACTCTCTGCTCTGCTGGAATTGCACCCTCATAATGGCACCGCCAATATTTAATCTCTCTCTGCACATTGTGCCCAGATCTATAGTATCTATCCAGTATATCTTGGTGTGAAACATCCTATACACTATCAATACAAGAACGAACCTCAGCTCGAGCCTGTCGCTCTCTAGACTCGGCCATTGTAACATGAGCCTCCAAAGCAGTGGCATGTGCATCAGATGAAGCAAGCCAAGTCTGAAGGTCCTTTACCTGCTGGGTGAGGCACTCCAACTCCAAGGGATCATATTCCATACCTCCCATAGCCACGTCCGTCTCCCCCTCCTCTGCCCTATCACCCAATCCCTCACCTCCTCTCCCCCTGACGACCCAGGAATCATCATCACTCTCTGCGCTCTCACTTGTACTACTGCTAGTGCTACCACTATCAGTAGATGAACTAGTCTCGACACTCTACTCATCTAGAGCCTCCACGTCTATGTCACCATTCTCAATATCAACATCCTTAATAACTGCTCTGTCCTCCTCTCTAGGAGCCAGAACAACACCTGTCCGTCACTGAACTCTCTGCACCAACTGGGGTGCCTCCTCCTCCATAGACTCCTCATCCTCCAAAATAGTACCCAAACCAACTCGAGGACTACTACTCCGCCCCCCACTCCTACCACCTCTAGTCCTGACTCCACCACCAGCATCCCCGAGACCAAGATCATCTCCCCCATCATCTCCCCTCCCCCATCCTCTGTCTCTCCCCCCATCCCTACCTCCATCACGACCCCTACCTTTGGCTCAACCACCACCTCTCCCTCCATCCTGACCTCCCCTACCACACTATACCCATCGGGTCCTCCTCATAATGGTCCCAGCAATAGGACGCGAGACATCTATAAGTGCAACTGGCCGAGCCTACACCCAATGAGCATCATACTGAGGGGTAGTACCTACAAAGGACAATCAAATATCAGTTCAACACAAATAAGGAAATAAGTATCAAAATGAGATATGAGAAAGTATTAGAGAGCAGAAAGGAAGTACATAAGCAATCAGAAAACAAGACAAACCTGCGTCTATAGTAGCTGAATGCCAGTCCATGCAAAAAGAAGTAAGCCTAAAAACTCAGTACGGACAACATCTAGTGATACTACGCCACCCCATATAGTAGAGTCCCTCAACCTCCGAGCGAAGTATGCATAAGAATAAAAAATGTCCTGTTTCTCTCTAATCTAGCACAACACCCTGTCGGTGTTGTGAAAGTCTATCATATGAATATGATCAGTAACGCGTCCAATCAAGTATCCCCGCTGATGACAGAATGGGAGATGGATGTCCTCTCCATCCCAGACAGGGCAATCTCTATAAGGCCTCCAAATAAGTAAGGAATCATGTCCAACTGTTGCCACCAGTATGTCAAATTCCCCATATGAGTCTGAACAATGGCTCCATTATACATAAAGACATATGGCCTATCAGTTGGAAGAGCACGGGCACCAACAGGATGACATACAACAATATGCTCCCATGCCCAGATCTGCAGCAGGGTTGCACCGCAGCTGAGCGACTTACCATCAAGGTAAGCTGCATAAAACATATGAAAATGAATGTGTGCCAACATGCATGGACCCCAAGAAAATATGGTATGATCCCTGACCATACTCTGCAACACAATACCAAAGTAGACAGAAAATCCACGCTGTCGACGATCGGGTCATAAGATGCCACATATCAAACTACCCAGTAAAGCGGACAGCCTATCAAGGCCCAAACCAAATTTGGACCATGGAATGTCATATTCACTAGATAACCCAAGCTGATCATGGGGCAATCCAGAAAGCTCAGTCAATGAAACAATACTAGTACGGGTGGAATACTCCACAAGCTCACCCTGGGATCGGGAGCTGGAGAATGCGATACACATCCTCCAAGGTAACAGTACACTCACCAGTTGGTAACCAGAAAGTGCATGTCTCAGAATTCCATCACTCTACAAGAGTGGAGATGAGACTCGTATTGGTCATGATCTCGGGCATATAGCAAATCCAGTTTAAACCAAGATCTCTATGAATTGACCTCTCAGCCTCTGTGAGCTGAAATATGTATACAAGACCCACCAGCCTAGACTCTCAACAGCGCAGAATCTACCCAGTGAACTACACACAGAAATAAATTAGAAAAATATCAGTTTCAATCATTAAGGAAAGTAACAGAAGCAAGAAAAAGCAGATATCAGACAAACAAATCAAGCAAACAATGCTAAAAAATTGATTGCAGTATTAAAACCATACAAATGCGGTACTTTTAGGCAATTGCAGAATACAAAAAGCAAGTGCGGCATAAAAAATTTAATTGTGGCATGCAACATAGTCAAGTGCGGTACACTTATCAATTACGGTTTCTGACCAGCAATTGTGGTATTTAAACCGCAATTGTTGCAAAACTGCAACCGATTGCGACACACAATGCAAATTCTCAAAAAAGTATAGTTTTTGGAAGCAATAAATGAAGGCATTAATGACACATAAAGTGATAAAAATCACCGGATGCCCTGAGCCAGCTGGTCTGCAGTATGTCCAAACTCGGTCAGATATGTGAGTGACGCCAGGAAGACCCGCCATCGCAAGAAAATAGGAGAAAAGAAGATAGAAAAATTGAAAGTAGACTCACCAAGAAATCGAGAGCTCCAAGATTGCAATGTGATAAATGAATGGCTCTTTTGGGTATTTATAGGGGATCCAAAAAACCCTAATTTCACTAGGAGCTCCAAAATTTCTTCCTGGTCTCTGAAAACTTTGACAGTCAATTACAGGGGCATTTTAAAGTATTTTTTAAATCCGTCAGCTACCCAGTTTCAGAAATTACAGTTTCAACAAATCAACGCTCATGTCGGGACTTTTTGCTCAAATTTGTTGAGGGGGCATAAATACACCTACTACTACTGGGGCAAGCTGGGGCAAAATCAAAGATTCTTTGACACACTATGACAAGTCACATCGCATCAAAGAGGGGCAAATGTAGACACCCTAAAATGGATAGGCTTGCGACTTTACATTAAAAACACTAATTTTCATCTATTAATTAATGGTTTTTTAATCATTAA
>MU225359.1:4401242-4462582 GCA_018584345.1 Thuja plicata
TTAAATAAAATTAATTATTTAATTAATGTTGAGAATTGGATTAGATGATTTGAGAAATGATTTTAGAAGAAAATAGATGATTAATTAATGATTAGGAAACCATTAATTAATAGATGAAAATTAGGGTTTTAATGTAAAGTTGCAAGCCTGTCCATTTTAGGGTGTCTACAATAATAAACTATGAATTTTATATCATACATGTACTTGTGTAGTCGTATATACAGGTGCAGGAAATAGAGAGGCAAGGAGAATATGATACACAGGCAAGAAAGAGAAATTTAGGTATATATATTAACGCAAAGTAACACCTAAAGATAAATATCTAGACTAATCACCGACCAGGATGTCGTTGGTGATTACTCTGGATATTTATCTTCAGGTGTTTTTTTTAACATTCCATATTGGTCAAAATTTCAACTAATGTTGGTCGAAACCCTCACCAAGGCTGGTCTACATATCGACCATTCTGTGTTGAAATTTAGTGTCGTGGTTTGGCATCCTAGTCGGATGGGCCAAACATTTTGACCGACATTGGTTGAAAGTTTGACGAATAAACTTGCCAATTGCAGATGTCAATTTTGACCAAGGTTTGCGTAGAACATTCTACTTTAACAATGATGTGCCAAAATTTTGACTAGAAAAATAGTGACAAGACCATTTGTGGATCATTCGACTAATCTTGGTAGAAAATTTGACCAATTTTCATCGAAAATAGGTGCCAATTCTACTAGTGTTTGCAAGCATCCTCCCAACGTGTGCCTAGACAAGAGATTTGGATAAGGTATGGAGATCTAACGGCTTTCCAAGATTTCTATATTTTACAAAGCCTCTACTTAACACTAACTAGGAAAATAGTACATTTAACAATATACTTGGAAAACTGTAAATATTAGTAGAATTGTTCGACACTATGTACTATAATTGTGTGTTGCAAAACCCATATTCATCATTAGTGTGACATTGCCTCCTTTCAAAAGAATACATCCTAATGCTTTACGTATATTTTTCTTAATAGAATCCACTTTAACATCATTGAGTACAAGGTTCATACACTCATCAAATCCAATGATACGACCCTCGATTCTCAAGTCCTTCTGCTCGAACAACCAAATTTGAATGTGTTCTTTTATTTGAAGGAACTGAACTATCAAGTTGATGGGTTGGGTCATAGTCCTCTATGCTGTGGTCATTTCCATGGCTGCTATGCTTTCTGGTTTACCTATTCTTCTTATTTCAGGTAGTTTTCACCTGCCTCCACCCAAACTCAAAAATCCAATAACAAATCTTTAGTTCCTTATGACAAAAATAACCACTTTTCTTGAAGATCCAATGGTCTTGAATTCAATAGAGGCATCAGAGATGATAATGGGTAATAAAAAATGACAATAATGGGTTTGTGGGTAGGTGGGCAAAGATTCAAATGTTGTTCACATGATGAAGACATAGATTGAATGAGAATGTGATGGTTAAGGTGCTCAATTTTTGTCCATAATCATTATATCAACCTGTATTATACTTTTTCAAAGTTTAACTTAATTTTCATTTAACATACTTGAAATTACAATGCATTAGTTTGTATCAAGTTACCATCCAATGTCAAAAATAGTTTTTTGAGTGAAAAAAATCTCTTAAATTGTTTAGGAGATGTCAGTGAAGGTTTGAGAGGTGCAACATTTAAAAAAAAAATCTATTGAAAGTTTTCTTTTTAATGTTAGACTTCAAAAATATTCTTCAATATAGAAATGTGAAATACATTGTTTTATAATAATAATTATTTATTAGTTGGTAAGTGTGAGGTTTTCAGCCTCATTGTCTTGTTTTTCTAACATTTAATTTAACTTTCAATTGTCAGTGTGGCGACACATCTATTTTTCAATTGATATTTTTAATCTCTTAATTATTAAAAATAGTTTCAAGTAGGTTCTAAAAAGAAATTATAATTAATATAAATTGTTTATTTTATAAAGTTAGACATAATTTATAAATTGAAAAATTTATTATTATTAAGTGATGAATTTTATATTTTTATGTAAATTAATATTTAATTTTGATGTAATTTTAAAGAAATTGTTTAATACAATTATATAGTAAAAAATAGTAAAATATTATGTTAATTTAGATTCATTCCCATCACCTCTCTCTATTCACACTTAGTCCAACATATTTGATCCATATGTTATATCTATTCACATAACATAAAAGCATCAATTATTTATGCAATATTTCTCATAATGAATAACAAACACTACCCTAGCATTGAGGTAAGTTTTATAAACTTTTCAAGAAAACGTGTGAAATGAAAAAATTCGATTTTTGTGAGATTGGGAATGAAAAGGAAAGAAGGAATTTAGTTTAACTCATTCCTTCTTGTTGATACTTTGTCAACCTCCTTTCTTGGTGGTTTTGGTTGTTGAAAGTGGGCTATGCTTCCTTGGTTAAACTACTATACTTATGGAGAAAGAAGATCTTGAAGATTTTTTTATTTTTATATTATGGAATCAATGAGGACTTCTTGAAAATGTGTGCGAATTTTCATTGAAATAGAAAATATATTCCTTCTATTTAAAATAGATGTATGACGTATTTTAAGCTACACATTTGATATCAAAATAGATGTATGATGTATTTTAAGCTATGCATTGGATATTAAAATAGATGTATGATGTATTTTAAGCTACGCATTTGAATTTTTTTTAAAAATCTTTTAGTCTTATTATGATAAAAAATTTATTTAAACTTATAAGTGATGTATACCATTTGGTTAAAAAATGTATAATTCATTTTTTGAAATTAGATTTTGAATAATGTTGAATGTGAATAGTGTTTTGTGCATGAATTTATCAGTTTATCAATTTTTTAATATTTTGTGAGATGAAATTTTCAAGTTTGATACATAATAACCAACCTTTTCATATAAATGTTTCATGTTTTGACCTTGTTTTTTATACCTTATATTTTTGAAGCTCGATGACTTTCATTTTTGGACTTAGGATTGGATACTTGTGTTACAAGTAGAGTTGACCCATGCTCATCCTTTGATATCTGGGATGAACCAATAAAAACTATTATATCACCTAATCAAGAAGGGTAAATTTTCTTACACTAATTTTGGGAATCAAACATTTATATCACTTAATGGTGTTCTACCTTGCAACAAAAATTACAACCCTAAACCATAACACTAGTACTAAAACCTAACCTTGACCAGCATTCCAATACATTTTTCAATGCTATTTTTTATTTATGGTGATTCAAACCCCATTAACACTTTTGCATCTATATGAAGCTCTAGGTTAAACTACACACTGTGTTTTGCAACATGTATAAACTTAGTTCATGGTCGGTGTGATGCATTGTTTTACTCATTTCATGTTATCTCAAATTATAATTCAGATAAAAATATGTATGTGAACCTCGACATGATTTCATTGTGAATATAAATTTATAGGTTGAACTACACTTAATTTTTCTCAATGTACACAAAATTAGTTCACGGTTAGGAAATATACTTTTTCCGCTCATTTGATGTTAGCTCAAATTAAAGGTGTTGTATATCACATCATTCCTCTTCATGTAAGGAGGTGTGTGCTTCTCGACAAGATCTCACTGTAAATATGAAGTTCTAAGATTAACTAAAACCATGTTTTGTGACCTACAAAAACTTAGTTCATGGCGGTTAAGATGCATTTTTCCTACTCATAAGATGTTATCTCAAATTAAAAGTTTGATATCACAACCATCCTTTTTATGTAAAAGTGGGATCTATACCTTGATAGATTTTCATCGTAAATATGAAGTTGTAGGTTGAAAAAATCATCATTTTATTCAATGTACACACAATTCAATGATGAAAACAAGCAATATAGAGCCTTTAAAAATATGACATGTTTACTAGCGCGTAGTGCCCCAATTTGCACTGATCATATGAATACCATATAAATTCAAGAAAAAATATGAGCACCCCAAATTTTTTTCCTCATTTAATGTTTTGTAGGATTATGCATGTGGCTTAATAGATCACTTAAAGGATTTGATTATGCATGTGTCTTGACAATATATTAAATTTTGAGGGTCCAAAGGGCTGTGACTAGGATGACATAGTTTATAGGAAATTTTTTTTTGTGAGGAATCTTAATTTAATCAATATAACATGGTAACAATGTGTGTTGGAAACTACTATTAACAACACATATTTTCTATGAATGTTAATGTGTGTTTCCTTTAGCCACTATTTAATCAAATATATTAGATTTTGGTGAAAGGGAGCTATAGAAAATGCTTAGAGAATGTGATATATTTCTATTTCTTCAAAATCACTTGTAAGAAAACTATAAATAAATCATTCCAACACATATCAATAAATAATAGAGTAATCTAAGCTATTTATTGAGGTATTAATAATTTGAATTGCATTTGAATAGGTGTTGTATTTTTTTAGATTGTTCACCATGCCTAGATGTTTGAAAAACTAACTTGTTTATGCAGATGACTCATAAATTTGAGATGATCTAGTCGAAACATACAAAAATATTTCAAACATTACAAAAAATAGTAAAACTGTATCCAAATTACATGGAAATCTTTGTTTGGAACGACCCACAAATGTATAATGAATAATACATCCAATAAAGACAACATGATGTGTTTGTATGCCCACTATGTAAATGTAAGATAGCATAAAATATCTAAAAAGTAATAATGTAAAATAATAAGGTTATCATATCCAACCTTTAATTTGAGATAACATCAAATGAGAAGAAAAATTACATCTTAACAACGATGAAATAAGTTTGTGTAGGTTGGAAAACATGATGTGTGTGTGTCGACTTAGACCATCATATTTAAAATAAAATCACATTGAGGTGCACATGCCTCTTTTACCTAAAGAGGTTTATATTCTGATATCAAACCTTTAATTTTTTAGGTATTTTCAACTTTCATGAGTTGTGCAACACCTTTGACTTTCAAGCAATCAAACAAATCAATTTTATTTTCTTGGATCAAATTATTTAACTCTAAACCCTAATCCTAATTAAAACCCTATCTTTAACCATGATGTATACCCTAGCCCTAATGATAATCCCAATCATAAACCTCAAACCATAATCGTAATCCAGACCCTAATCAAAACCCTAACTCGAACCAAAATATTAACCATAATGTAAACCCTAACTCTAATGATAATATTAATCCTTAACTCTTAAACCTAATTCTAACCCTAATCTTAAATACTAATACTAAGCATAATAATAAATATGATGGAAACCTTTACCATAAACATAATAATTATTATAATCCTAACAATAACCATAATCATAATACTAACCATAAACCCTAAACCCTAATCCTAAATCATAATACTAACATTATGTAAAATCTAATAATAATATTAACCTTAAATGCTAATCCTAATACTAAACGTAAATATTAACTCAAAAAATTTAACCCTAATTGTAATACCAACCATGATGTAAACCCTTACCAGATAACCATAATCCTAATCGTAAACCTAAACTCTAGAATGTTATCTATAAAACTAACAATTATCTCAAAATTATTCATAACATGACATGTTGGCGAAAAATCTATAATGCTTCAGATAAGACAACATGACGTGTGTGTGTGGTTCATAACACACATACCTTTTTTATTTTTATTTTTTATCAATTTCTGTTTCTTAGATTTGTTATTATAGTTAACATATTGGTTCATAACACGCTAGTAAACACCTTACACACACACTGAGAGGCTCAACAAACTCCACACTATACTAACTAGTACAACTAATAAGCTCGCTAGTAAAATAGTTCTAGAATTGAGATAGAACAAGGAGTTCCTTGTGAGGAATTTCAATGAGGTTAGTGTGATGCAACCTATTATCATGTAGTGGAGGGTTGAAATTCAAATATATGAGAGTCACAAAACCCTTCGAAGCCCATGTATTGAAACCTTGTGATGTTATGTTATTTCTCATGTGAATTTTTGTACTTATTATACAATGACATAAGTAATTTCTTTGTGATTTGGTTGTCATCTTGATGAGTGAGTTCCTGGTGAGGTAGTTCAATGAGACTAGTGTGATGCAACCTGATTATCATGCAATGGAGGAACAATACCTCTTAGTTGTGTTTACACCTACTAGAAATGGGTAGATACTCCTGCTTGAGGCTATTTGAGATGGTTATATATCTCATTAGATAAAGTGTTCATCCTACATAGATCCCTTGTTTAGTCTTAGTGTAGTTTAGAGTGTGTGTATGCTTTTGGCAATTGTTATTGGGTTGCTTGATTTGACCTAGCAATTGTACATTTCCCCAGATTTTTAACTCATTTCATAGTCCCTAATTTTTCTCTCAATCTAATTTTTCCCTCTATACCATCATAAATTGTAAGTACATAAGTGGATTATAATTGTATGATTCTTTAGCACCTACCTTAGTATGTTTTAATTGTAGCTTACATAATAGGACTTCATAATTGTACTTAATGAACACCTAAATTCAAATATGGGTCCTCTATCCCTTCATTATAATTTAAAATTGAGGTAAGTGATTATTTATAAGTGCACTCCTCTACTTTTCCTCAAATCCAATAATTCATTTCATCTCCTAGGCCCTATGTTACCATTTGTGGCCTTGGTATTCTATCCCAAAATTAAAACTAGTTAATGGTTCTAATCTCACATCCCCCAAATTATTGAGACCCACAGTCGTAATTTGGGGCTAAAATGGGTGGAACATAGAGTTTCAAACATTATGTTCCTGATTGCAAAAATTTTCAAACATTCTATACCCCAAGTTTTTATCCCGACTTTAAATTGGGTCCCTGTCTCGATAAAATTTGAGTCAAACATTTTGTACCATGATGTAAACCCTAATACTAATCTTATCCTAAATCCTATTCCTAATTGTAATCATAATCCTAATTACCATAATAATAACCATAATGTAAACCATAACCCTAACTATAATCCTTGTTGTGGGTCCACAATACACACCCCATCTTGGCCCTCTAGCAATAGGGGACCTCCTCTTTTTTTGGGCTTCTTTTGCTTCTGCGTTCTCCCCCTTTGTTTTCCTCTTTGTTCTAGGTTCTCTGAGTTTTTTTCTAGGGATTTGATGGAGAAGTGTAAAGTATTTTTCATAATTTCACACTTTCTCACCTTCGGGCTAAAGAGATCATCTGATCTCTGAAAGTACGAAAGCTCAAAAAGATGGAAAAGTGCCAAGTCCTTCAAGACTTCCGCACTTTTGCACTTTCAGACTAATGAGGCCATCCAACCTCTGAAAGTGTGAAAGCCCAAAAGTTTGGAATTCTGGGTGACACCTTTTGGGGTTTTGGTCTCTAAAACTCCAAAATGTGTGACATCACCCATGGGTTATAAAAGCAGACCCACACACTTTTTTTTTCTCGTTATGTCCTTGCATTTTTGTTTTTTCCACTTCCTTGCTGCTTCACTTCCATGCATGTTTTCTTCATGCTTCGTTGTATCAGACCTTCAGCTCCACCTTTGCACCTTTATAGGTTGGTTCCCTTTCTCTCCTTCATGCTTTGTTTTCTTAGTAGTTTACTTTTTTCTCGCTTCGCATGCCCTAGTTGTGTTTTTCCATTTTGTCGGCAGTCCCTAGGTATCCCTTTTGAAACCTTTCTGCCCTTAGGTCACCACATCCTTGGTTGTAGGTTTTTTGGGCATATTTTGTTGTTTTGTTTGTCTCTAGGGTTGTTTTTTTAGTTTTTAGGGCTTTTTTTCTAAGCAGTTGAAGGTTTTTGGCCTCCAAAAGGCCAAAAATGGGACCTATTCATGAGATCCTGAAGCTCAAAAACACCAAGTACCAAGAAGACGTTGGACTTCAGACTTTCAGACATTTGGTGTTTCAGAATGTTTAAAAGAACACCATTTCAACTCTTTTTGCATTTTTTGGCCTTTTGCACACTCACCTTATTTTTGGTGTCAGCAAGTCCGAATGGCCAAAATTACACCAAGTTTCATTTCTGATTGTTTTTGGGGCCATGACCTCTATTTGTTAAAGTTTTTTATTTTTCTTTTCTTTTGTATATAGTTTGTTTTGAATAAATGATGATGTTTGCATGTTTCTCATACAGGAATGTCAGAAAGGAACATCAAATCATGAATGAAGTACCTATTCAACAGGTACTACCCTCCATCTAAAGTCGGGAACAACCATTAAGAGGATACCGA
This sequence comes from Thuja plicata, assembly GCA_018584345.1. Lineage (NCBI taxonomy): Eukaryota > Viridiplantae > Streptophyta > Pinopsida > Cupressales > Cupressaceae > Thuja > Thuja plicata. Next base: position 4,409,443 of record MU225359.1, read on the forward strand.
CACCGACATAGGAAATGTGGGCTGGAATGAATTCTTGACCAGATGTTCTAAGCCTTCCAGGAGATCTTCTGATTGCACCGCCCTGGTCCTATCAGGTCTGGTAAATGCAGCTGCACACCCAATATCAGTTTTGTCCTCAGACCTGATCATGACCCTGGTGCACCATTATGTGCCTGATGTGAGGGTAGTTAAGAATAGGGAAGGAGATGTGGTCTTAGATCTCAGAATAGACAACATTGAAGATTTCTTCCATCTTTAGAAGGGGGTTGACTAGTTCTATGAATTTTCTATCAACAAAGGCCTAAAGTGGTTTACAGAACATAGTCTAGAGGCATATGAAATTGCCAATCAAAAGTACCTAATTTGATCCCTACCAAAGAGAAAGGTTGACAAGATCAACTTGAGGAGAGGATACCTCAAGGATGACATCCAAGATGTGGTTAGGATGTTGAGCCAGCTGTATAGACTACCTCAGTCCATTTAGCTCAAAAACTGGATGATGCTGCTAATTGAGAGGATCAAAGGGTGAAAGGCCAAGTTTTATTGGGAAACCATTCTAAGTGAAAAATTAGATGAGCAATTAACATTAGTAAAACACAACCCAAAATTCTACACGACCTTATACCTAGTGTACTTATTGGCAGCAAGGGTAGAGTACCCGGGGCTGGTGAAACAAGGGGCCTTCGGCCAACCAAATGCATGGCCTTTCACAGTATACCCAAAATTAAAAAGGAAAGAAAAGATGAATAAAAATATTCTAGATTACAAGGTGGTGAATGTTGAATTCATCTTTGTGATCATCCATTCCATAGAGGATGATTATTCCAAAATGCTACCTAAAGAGGCTGCAGCCAAGGTTAGAGAAATAAGGTCCTTTTACCTATAGTTAGGAACATTAACCTACATCACGGTGAGGGATCTACTCTCAAACCCAAGAAGCTGCCTAGACAACCTTCTGATTGGAGCATTATCATAGAAATGGCCAGACAACTAGCAGATTCATATGAACACATCAAGCACAAAAAGAAGCACTGTTGGGATTTCCCTATATCAATCGGGCCATATACTCTACAGAACAAGAAGATATGAAAGTACTTGGAGTTTGAGTGGGATGAGTGACCACTGTAGTTGTATTCAGACATTAGGACTAGGTTTGACTCTATAGGTACCTAAAGCAACATCATGGCTAAACACTATATCCATGAGCCACACATAGAGGATCATTGGATCAATTGCATGGATGATTATGAAGTCTAGGTAAGGGACAATTGTAGGATGAATTTTCCATTAGCAGAGGCTTCCTTAGAGATAAAAACCCCCTCCAAGCTCTAGGAAAGAGATATGGAGAACATGCTAAACCCTCTGTATAACACGGATAAGATATATACATGGCCGATCCTAAGTGCTGAGATAGATAAAGATGAGAATGATAACATCAAATTCAAGGCAAGGGATATAAACAAAGCTACGAACTCATGGATAAGAAAACATTTCCCAATGGATCCTATTCCTATGAATCCACAACTGAACCCTCCCACAAAAGAGGACATGAAACATGGAGAGAAGCCAACAATGCCTCTGTTCAAGAAGGCTCCACCACAGAAACTAGGGATGGTGTACGACCATAAGCATCCTGTTGTATATGGCTCCAATCCAAAGCATAAGAATCCAAAGACAAGGATGATTGGGAGTATAACACCACCCATGGATCACTCACCTACCACACAAGGGGAACTTCCCACTACTTCTGGTCAATCTATGGTTATAGATACTACCTTGGGAGAGAAGAAGAAAGTATAAAAGAGGAAGAAATACAGGAAGAGGGGATAACCCAAGATGAATCAGGCTCCGCTTCAGTACTGAATATTGTATCCTATGAGCTTGTCACCACCTTTACTAAACCAGGATGGTTTACAAAAGAAATTCAGCCAAGAAAAAGGATATACACAGAAGAAGAAGAAGAAAAAGAAGAAGAGGAAGAGGCAAACATGTCCTTCCTAGGCCAAGTCTTGCACCAAGATGAATCTAGTGCACCAACAATGACCATATCATATGTCAATTAGGACACACAGGGTCATTGGAAGGCATAGGTAGTAGTTCCCACCACCGGTATCACCCAGGCACAAATAATCCCAGATGACTACACTCTTGAGGAGGTTGATTTGGGGGAACCTACAAGGGAAGGGAGTAAAACTCTAGCACCACTAGGAATCAAACATGCTTTGGGTTTTATGGATAAGGATGAGGAGAATATTAAGGCACTAAATGAGTAGAACAAGAATCTAAAGAAATTCATTCACAAGATGGTGCATGCCCCAAATGATTCCTTCTTTCTACAAGCATGCATGGATTGATGGGATGACTTTGAACAATTTGGAGAAGGGGTTATTAAGGCAGTATTTAGACCTTTTGGAGCCATCCTTGTGGAATCTACCAAGTTGTTGGATATGATAGAGAGTGACACGAGGTTAGATTTCAAATTTAAACAAATGGCAGACCACCCTATGGGACCTCAAGATAATCAGGAAGCAATGCTTCCAAATTTTGATAAAGGTATATGAAGGCACGAAGTTAGACAATTTTGGTGCATGGATCAAGAGTATAGGTAAAACAATCAAGGTTTGGCAGAAATGTCTAGACCGCATATGCCAAAAACATGAGGGAGTTATGAAGTGGGTGGAACAAATAGAAATTTTTTTCACAGATATTGAGTTTGAGCTATATCAAGATGACAAACATCAGATTTTGTGCCTAGCTAGAGAGATCATACAACAATTCAAGGGTATCTTGGCCGGGGTCAGTGTGAAAGAAGAATGGTGTAGGGAACCTCCCTATTTGATGTTTTAGTGTTCTTTAAGGTTGTTTTAGGTGTTTGTGAGTGTTAGAATAATACCCAAGGGGTTGGATGCAATGATAGTTTAACTTCATGCTTGTAAGAGCCTTAGTGCTCATTAGGTTCTTTGGGTCATTTTGGCTTCAAATAGTATAAAGTTGCCATTTTAGTGAAATATGGGTTAGTGATGTGTTTTAGAATCCTAAATATCCTATTAAGGGTCTTAGAATTCAACATCAATCATCGAGTTGACAAACAAGGTCAAAATTTTCAAAACACAAAATGTTGCTAGCAACTTTGAAAGTTGCTCGAGAAAATTTTGCAAGAATTTGCAAAATGTAGTTAGAACTATTGTAAATAACCCATGATCAGTATATATGCATGGATTTGATGTTTTGGAATGGTTAATGAGATTTTGGATTGAAACATTTACTTCTGACACCCTTGTACGGATGACTGTATCTGCATTTCAGTAATTTGCACTGTATCTTTGCTAATGTATGACTATGTACGGATTGGCATAGGTGACCGGGCTCCATGGAAGAGTAGTGTTTCTTTTCAGCTTTCATTTTCAGTAGATAGTTTGATTTCATGTGTTTTTAGTGTAAAGTTAGAGGATTTTATAGGTCACTGGTCTGACAGAGACAATACAGTGCTACCTAGCTAGAAATGGCTCTAACCTAAGAACCCTCTGGTGGAATTGACTAAAACCATGGGGGAAGTAGGGTTAAAGTCTGTATATAGGATTTTGGTTTCCTTTCTTGTTGTTTCAATTGATTTCCTAGGCCAAAAGTGAAACCCTATGGATGACGGGTGAATCCAGGTGAGCCAGGATAGGGAGAAGAAAGAATTTGATCGAGCACCCATGACCTTTTCGGAAAGAATTAGTGGAATTTTTAGATGCACAAGATAGTCTCCTAAAAGGATTAAAAGGTGGAAGGAGGTGAATCAAATATTGGAGACAAGTTTAATAATTATTCATGCTGACTGGTCCAGAGGCCTAATTAATAGGCTATAATCTAGGGCCTGGGTTTTGGGTGCTACCAAAGGTCAAGGTTTTGGATTTTGACTATTTTGGCTGATGTCTTGAAGATTTTAAAGTTTTTTTGTGGAGTCATTTGGATTTTTTGGGAGCATTTGGCCAAAATTGGTGGAAATAGACCTACTAGGAATTGAGCAATCAAGCCTCCTAGTGAAATAATGACTAAATGGATTGGTAAAGAGTCTTGGAGTATTGGAATGAGTGTAGAATGACCAAGAATGGGTCAAGAAGTGTGTTAAGAGTCTTGGTGAATGTGTGGGAAGATCCTAGGCCTCTAGGATTGACATTCTAGGTGGAGTTCTAGTGGAGGAAACTAGGCTTTTAGTTAACTAGTTGGACTAGTTAAGCTTAGAAAGCTTGGAGTCTTCTAAAAACCAACTATACCTTGGAGGAGAAGTTGGTAGAGAGGGTCTTGGAGATCCTAATTGAAGGAAGATCCAAAAAAGAACAACCATTGGATGGTTGGGTTATTCACATAAGCACCTTGGAGTGAGGAAAAGCTCTAGATTGTCAAACCCTCTGCATCAGAGTGGTATCAGAGCCATATTAACTTGAAGGTTGTGTATGTCTAAAGTGGAAGAGAGTAAAGAGGTGGATAACATGCCTCCTAAGGAAATGAGTAGGGATGCCATAGTGGAATTGGTTCAGGGCCTCTTTGAGAAGGCTAGTGTGTCTGAGACAAAGGGAAAAATAAAGATCATAGAATGGGGAGATGAGAGTGATGGAGATTATGAAAGTCAGAAAGAAGAGTCATCAAACAAAGGAAAAGAACCTAAGATGGACAAAGAAAAAAAGGTATTCTTAGATGCCTTCAAGTCTTTAAACAAGGATAGCATGGAACACATACCATAATACTATGGTAGCTTGAATGGAGAAGAGTTGTTGGATTGGCTTGAAGACATTGACAACCAATTTGATTACAAAGAAGTCTTAGAGGAGAAGGGAGTCAGTTATGCTAAGGCTAGACTCAAGGGATCTACATTGGCATGGTGGAATATGATGTAGGATGATAGGGTAAGCAGTGGAAAGAAAAATATTGTTTATTGGGAGAGGATGAAAATCAGATTGAGGGCACACTTCTTGCCTACTGATTATGAAATCCAAATGTACCAAAAGTTGTAGAACTTAAGACAAAAGGAGATGAAAGTGAGTTCTTATACTGAGGAGGTCCACAAGTTGAGCCTAATGGCCAGAAGACAAGAAGAAGAAATGGATAAAGTGGCCAGGTATCTCAGTGGGCTAAGGCAAGGGATACAAGATGAGATCACCATGATGGCTCCTGACAGTATGCACAAATGTTTCCAATTGGCCTTAAGAGTAGAGGATAAGGATAGAAGGAGGAATGATTTACATCAAAGGGGAAGAGGTGTCAGCAATAATAGAGGGTTCCAAAGAGGAAGAAGTAACTTTGGTAGGGGAAAAAGCCCTAATAGACAAGAAGATAATCAATCTATGGATAACAGTGGGGGAAATCAGTTTAGGGGATCCTTTCAGAGAAGGGGGTAGAGAGGAAGAGGGCCTCCTAGGGGAAGATTTAAATCCCAAGGAAGATCCAATTCAGTCTTCACTGGAAGATGCTATAACTACAACCAAGTGGGTCACACAATGGGGAGGTGTCCTGAAAAGACTTCCTCATCTTTATTGGTGGATAGAAGGAATCAATTGGTACAAGAGGATGACACACATAGTGTTACTTCTCCAATTTCCAAGGTAGGGCCAATATTGGATGGAGAGAACTTGATGTTATGGAGAACATTGTTGAAAGTACCTAGCACTATAGAGCCACCCCAAAGGAAAAACTTTTTCAAAATAACTTGTAGGTCTCATTGGAAGATTTTCAAAGTGATAGTGGAGTCTGGATCCACTGAGAATATAGTATCCATAGAGATGGTGGAAAAATTGAAACTAAGGAGGATACCTCATACCACACCCTATAAGGTTTCATGGTTGAATAAGGATCAACAAATAGTGGTGGATGAAAAAAATTTAGTGGAGTTTGAGATTGGAGAGTATAAGGACAAAGTTCTATGTGACATACTGTTTATGGATGCATGCCATCTGCTTCTAGGATGTCCATGATAGTATGATGTCAAAGCAATGCATGATGGGGAAATGAATATTTATGTGATCACCAAGTTGGGGAAGAAGTTTCAGATGGATCCTTTACTAGAGCCTAATGAGGAGAAGAATTTGGGGACAAGTGTGATATTATTGAGTGAGAAGGAGTTTCTAAAATCCATGAAGAAGGAGAAAGGAGTGTGTTGTGTAGTAATGATGAAACCAAAGGAGGAAACTAAGGAGAAAGTCAGTTTACCACTGGAGATACAAGCATTGTTGGAAAGATACCATGACATAGTAGACAATGGGTTTCCAAGTGAATTATCACCTATGAGGGATGTGAGTCATCAGATTGACCTCATTCCTGGAGAAAATTTTCCAAACAAAGCATCATATAAGATGACACCAAGTCAGAATGTAGAAATAGCAAAAAAGATTCAAGATTTGTTGGATAAGGGGGTTGATAAGGAAGAGTTTAAGCTCATGTGTTGTGGAAAAAATACTTGAACCTAAGAAGGATGGAAAATGGAGGATGTGTATGGAATATAGAGCTATAAATAAGATCACAATCAGATATAGGTTCGCAATGCCCCAGATAGAAGATTTGATGGACAATTTAGGAGGATCTTGCTACTTCTCAAAGGTGGATTTGAAATCAGGATATCGCCAGATAAGAGTGAGGCCTGGTGATGAGTGGAAGATAGCCTTCAAGACCAATGAAGGGCTGTATGAGTGGCTAATAATGCCCTTTGACCTAAGTAATGGACCTAGCACATTCATGAGGCTCATGAATGAAGTGCTAGCAAAGTTCATTGGTAAGTTTGCAATAGTTTACCTTGATGATATTTTTATCTTTAGTAGGTCCAAGGAGGAGCACATGAAGCATTTGGAGATGATATTAAGGAAGTTACATAAAGAGAAGTTAATGATAAATCAAGAAAAGTGTGAGTTTCTCAAAACTGAACTAGTTTACCTTGGTTTTGTGGTTTCTAATGGATGTATAAAGATGGAGCCTGATAAAGTTAAGTCCATTTTGGAATGGCCTACACCTAGGTCCATAGGAGATGTTAGGATTTTCCATGGATTGGCCTCCTACTATAGGAATTTTGTGAGAAATTTCAGTCATGTGTGTGCTCCTATACTTAACACCATAAAAGGTGGAATCAAATGTAATTTTGAATGGACTGTGGTAGAAAACCAAGGGTTTGAAATGTTAAAGAAAAGGATTGTAGAGCTACCTACTCTTAGGTTTCCTAACTTCAATCAACTCTTTGTGGTAGAGTGCGATGCTAGTAATTTGGCTATCGACGCAGTGCTAAGCCAAGAAGGGCATCCTATGGCTTTCTTCTCTAAAAAGTTGAATGAGGCTAAACAAAAGTACTCCACCTATGATTTGGAGTTATATGCTATGGTTCAAGCCCTTAAGAAGTGGAGAAACTACCTATTACCTAGGGAGTTTGTGGTCTACACTGATAACCATGCTCTAAGTTTCTTGAATGGACAAGAAAAACTGAATCAGAGGCACTTGAAATGGGTAGAATCATTGCAGGCTTATACATTTTTCATAAAGCACAAGAAGGGGGTTAGTAAAAAAGTTGAAGATGATCTTAGTAGAAGAGTACATAAAATACAAGAGATACAATTTCAAAGTGTAGGAATGGATGATTTGAAGGACCTCTACAAGGAGGACATGGATTCCAGAGAAGCCTATGAAACATGTGTGAAGTTTCAGCAGGGTTTCAAAGTGGATTTCAGTGAGTTTGTGTTGTAGGAAGGCCTTTTGTTTAAAGGTCACCTTATGTCTATTTCTCAATGCTCAATGAGGGAAAACATTGTGAAGGAGAAACACCAAGGCAGCTTGGGGGGTCACTTTGGAGTGGATAAGACTTTGGAGAAAGTGAGTAGGCACTACTATTGGCCTAAGTTACAATCAGATGTGAGGATATTTGTAGAACAATGTCAGATTTGTCAGAGGGAAAAATGATAGAGCATCAATAGTGGGTTATACCAACCCCTATCCATACCCCAAAGGCCTTGGGAGTGTCTTAGTATGGAATTTGTTTTGGGGCTACCAAAGAAACCTAGGGGTCATGACAATGTATTTGTGGTGGTGGACCATTTTAGAAAAATGGTCCACTTTATTCTATGAAAGCAAACAAATAATACTTCTTAAATTGTAGGTCTATTCTTTAGGGACATTGTGAGGATCCATGGATTGCCACTGAATATTGTAAGTGACAAAGATAGTAATTTTGTGGGTCACTTTTGGAGGACCCTATGGAAGATGCTTGGAACAAATTTGTCTTTCTCTTCATCCTACCATCCACATTCAGATGGACAAATGGAGGTAGTGAATAGGTCACTTGGGAACTTGTTAAGGTGTTTGAAAAAACAACATGGACAGTCATGGGATCACATCATTGGGCAGGAAGAATTTGCATATAATGACTTCATCAATAGGAGTAATGGTAGAAGCCCCTTTGAAATAGTATATGGGGTCAATCCTAAAGGGATATTGGAGCTGAGGGATCTCAGTTTGAAGGAAAAGAGGAGTTCTCAAGGAGAGTCATTTGTTGAAAAAATGAAGGAACTGCATGATCAAGTCAATAAGACTTTACAAAAGCAAGTGGAGAAGTACAAATCCAAAGCTGATCAGACTAGAAGAGACTTGTAGTTCAAGGTTGGGGATCTAGTACTAGCCTATCTTAGGAAGGAAAGGTTACCCAAGGGTTAACCTACTAAACTAATCATGAAGAAGATAGGGCCATTGAAGATTTTGCATAAGTATGGCGAGAATGCCTATGAAGTGGAGTTACCTCCTGATTTGGGTATTTCACCCATCTTCAATGTTTGTGACTTGTACCCTTATAAGGGATCATCAATAGACATAGGTCAGTCTACACTTACAGATTTGGAGTATGATGATTGGGTGAAAGTTCTACCTACCCCAAAGCCCTTGCAATTGGAAAGTGTCCTAGATTCTAAAGTGGTAAACAAGAAAAGGAAAGGTAACTACAAGGAGTAACTCATCAAATGGCAGGGACTACATGAAGTTGAGGCCACTTGGATGACAGAGCTGGACATTCTGAAACATGGGGTCACCATTGAAGACCTCCTAACTCAAGGGACTTGAGCTATTTTGTTCAGGGGATTATGGTGCAAGGCACCTCCCTATTTGATGTTTTAGTGTTTTTAAAGGTTGTTTTAGGTGTTTGTGTGTGTGTGTTATAATAATACCCAAGGGGTTGGATGCAATGATAGTTTAACTTCAGGCTTGTAAGAGCCGTAGTGCTCCTTAGGTGCTTTGGGTCATTTTGGCTTCAAATAGTGTAAAGTTGCCATTTTAGTGTAGTATAGGTTAGAAGTGTGTTTTAGGACCCTACATATCCTATTTAGGGTCTTAGAAGTCAACATAAATCATCGAGTTGACAAACAAGGTCAAAATGCTCAAAACACAAAATGTTGCTAGCAACTTTGAAAGTTGCTCGAGCAACTTTCGCAAGAATTTGCAAAATGTAGTTAGAACTATTGTAACTACCCCATTCTTGGTATATGATCATGGATTAGATGTTTTGGAATGGTTAATGAGATTTTGGTTTGAAACATTTACTTTTGACACCCCTATACAGATGACTGTATCTGCATTTCAGTAATTTGCACTGTATCTTTGCTACTGTACGACTGTGTACAGATTGGTATAGGTGATCAAGATCCATGGAAGTGTAGTGTTTCTTTTCAGATTTCATGTTTAGTAGATATTTTTATTTAAAGTTTTTTTAGTGTAAAGTTAGATTTTATAGGTCATTGGTCTGACAGAGACAATATAGTGCTACCTAGCTAGAAATGGCTCTAACCTAAGAACCCTCCAGTGGAATTGATTGAAACCATGGGGGAAGTAGGGTTAGAGTCTATAGATAGGATTTTGGTTTCCTTTCTTGTTGTTTCAATTTATTTCCTAGGCTAAAAGCAAAACCCTATGGCTGACTGGTGAATCCAGGTGAGCCAAGACATGGAGAAGAAAGAATTTGATCGAGCACCCATGACCTTTTGGGAAAGACTAAGTGGAATTTTTAGATGCACTAGATAGTCTCCTAAAAGGATTCAAAGGTGGAAGGAGGTGAATCAAAGATTGGAGAGAAGTTTAACAATTATTCATGCTGATTGGTCCATAGGCCTAATTAATAGGCTATAATCTAGGGCCTACAAGAGACTAGGGTTTTGGGTACTATCAGAGGTTAGGGTTTTGGATTTTGACAGCATTGGGTGATGTATTGAATATTTTCAAGTTTTTTTGTGGATTCATTTGGATATTTTGGGAGCATTTGGCCAAAATTGGTGGAAATAGACCTACTAGAAATTGAGCAATTAGGCCTCCTAGTGAAATAATGACCAAATAGATTGGTAAAAAGTCTTGAAGTATTGGAATGAGTGTAGAATGACCAAGAATGGGTCAATAAGTGTGTTAAGAGTCTTTGGGAAGATCCTAGGAAGAGGATTGGTACTCTAGGTGGATTTCTAGTGGATGAAACTAGGCTTTTGGTTAACTAGTTGGACTAGTTAAGATTAGAAACCTTGGACTCTTCTAAAAACCAACTATACCTTGGAGGAGAAGTTGGTAGAGAGGGTCTTGGAGATCCTAATTGAAGGAAGATCCAACAAAGAAAAACCATTGGATGGTTGGGTTAGTCACATAAGCACCTTGGAGTGAGGAAAAGCTCTAGATTGTCAAACCCTCTGCATCAAAGACCTCCACCAACTTTTCTACTTTAAAGAGGACATGCAGAGAATGGTAGAAAATGAGGAAGAAATAAAGTTCTTCGCTTCATAATTGACCACTTTCAGGGAGAAGAAAGAATGCGTCAGCGAAGTGGAAGAACAAGAATTGGATTACGGGGAGGTACAAGAGATAGTACAAAGGTTGCGGGAAGCTCACCCAGAAAGACTTCCATAGTTGTTGCTCACAAGAAATTTCTCCAGACTCAGCAAAATTTTGAATTGGGAATTTCTCCAGACTTAGCCATTTTTGTAAAGGCCAGTTTTTGGACTTTCAGTCTCCGAAAGTCCAAAATTTTGGAGGGCCCAAAACTAGTTTAGAACTTAGTGAATTTTTCCTCCATCAAAATTTGGAGAAAAGGTTGGGGTCTGAATTCTCAGCCATTCCAGCATGGGAGATTTTTTGCATAAAAGAAGAGTTCCAGATCAGATTGCTCCATAATTGGGGTTCATTTAACTAGAGGCATTTTATAAGTCTTCACCCTATAGGAGACTCCAAGTGGAGATTCCAAGGGAGAAATCAAAGATCGAAAGAAAGACTGCAGTTAAAGATGGCGGAGCTCTAGTTCCTCTCTCTCTTATTTCTAGGCAAGTTTGACCCTATATTCATGGGAAAACTAATTGTAAATGGATCAAGGATCCATCCAAACTTTTTAGCATCAGTTCAATAGTAGTTTTCTTTAGAAAGCTTTAGTTTTATTTTGTTTTCATTGTTTTTAGAGTTGTTTATGCCCTAGTTTCAGGGTTTGGAGTTTGTAGATCAAAGCACTATATATTGTAATCAAAACAATGTAATATGGGCGGATCTTGGATGCAATAAAGAGATAAAATTGGTGGTTCATTCACTATGTGATTATTATCTATTGTCTATGGGAATTTTATCAATGTGTGTTTGTTCATTTATTTCTTTCAAAGAACCAATTGGATTTATTGTGTTTGGATATGCAACTAATTAAATTGGAGTTTGCTTTTGTTTATCAATCTTGCTATGACGAATGGTTGGGAAAGATAATTTTGTTGGTTCAATTATAAATCTGTCTCGTGTGTGTGCACATGTTTGTGGCTTCAGGATTTTGATAGATTTTGACAATCTCGCATCTTGATATATTTCTCTTCAAATGATTGCATCTATTGGGTATAGAATTGTGACATGGTCTGATTCATATTTAGTGGGTTATGATATTTCCACCATTTAATTTGCAAGAGTGGTTTGGCAAAGGTTTATGTCCATTAGGATTTCTTTTTGGCAAATTTGTTTAAACTCTCATTACCCAAATCTTTTGATTTTCTAGGAAAATCTAGACAATTAGGTGATCTTCATAAGCTTCAACATAGATTTGCATCGTTAGTAAGATACATGCATTGGTAAATTGGAAAATACTAAAATAAGTTCTAAAGTTGTTTTACAGTTTGACGTCTTGAAGGTACCAGCAAAGGCCTCCTTGTGAACATTCACATTTATTTTCAACTGAGTTTATCGAGAAGGCTGTACCATGACCACAGAGAACCTTGGGAATAACTTTGTTCTTTCAAGTGAGGAAATCAAATATCAAAATCCTAGCAGTTGACTGGTGTAAAAACAATGCTCAATAGAAGCGGCACTAGAAGGAGGACCAAAGACTAAAAAGATGGATAGAATTGGATCTTTCTCTCTAGAATGGTTCGAGAAAGTGCTTAGATCATCTCCAAAAATAGGTGAGTTCCTTGAAATCACCAATCACCACAGAGCTCGCAGCGACAAAGGAAAGTCAAGAGAGAACCCCTCTCACCATCACACTAAGCCACATAATCCTCTTGGACAACAATCACACATTGTTGTTGTGGCTATCCTTGCAACCATAAACCAAATCAAAACTTGTAAAATCAAAATTTACAACAGCCTTGTCTGATGGCTTTCTTTTCTAATGCACAAAGCTCACCACTAAATTGTTTTGGTAAGCTTCATGAATTTCCCAAAAATACGGAGAAGTTTTTCACACATTTTATGTATGGAGAATTGAGGACAACAGAAGAGAACATCCATGCCTTCAAAGAAATTTGTAACCGCAAGGAGATTTCCCACCAAGATGTTGTCTACCACCTATTCCCATAAAATTTGGGGGAGTTTGCACACAACTGGTACCTGAACTTACCACGGGGATCTATCTCTGCATGGAGCAGTTTTGAAACCAAATTTCTAAACCAGTTTAAGTTGTATGTGGACCCTGCTACAAAAAATCACTAGTTCATAACAATGAGGAAAGACCCCAAGGAGCCCATTTCTATGTTCAATCACCGTTTCCATAAGATGCATAAAAAATTGGAATCTCTTTACACTATACCATAGGAAGACATCATACAAGTTTACCTTAAAGCCCTTGACCCCTTCACTTCAATTTTTCTAAGAAGACTTCCCCCCATAGATAGGGATACCATGGGAAAGGTGTACAACAAAGCCATATCATTTACGCAAGAAATGGACTCGCAATAATGGAACTTTGGGGAAATACCTACCATTGGTAACATCACTTATTCACATTAATTTTCAGCAAGCAATCAAGATCTTCCCCCTACACACATTTGTTGAACCCAATTCTGGCACAACCATTCACTGCCCCACCACCATACATTTTTTATCCAGGTTATGAGGCTCATAAGACAACTTATTTGAACAAATGATTGTGCCCCCAACTGAACTTGATGCTCATCTAGCCTCTGAGTTGGATTTCATAAAGAAAACCCTATCCCATCTCACCAATGATCTCACTAGGATGAAGCTAAATCCCTCCCAGAACCAAAGTGGATACCAATGGACAACCAACATTGGTAGCCGCAGATAATGCTAACACTTATGAGGTTGCTGATACAAATTTTTTTAGGGATCCAAATCCATGCCAAGGCAATGACGGATGTGGAAGCAAATCCTACAATCAATATCCTCAAAACCTGGAGGAACCACCTATTCAGTTTAACTCCATGATGTTTGACTCTTATGAATCTAGAAATGGGGAAAGTTCGGATTCCTATACTGAAGAAGAAGAGTTCGTGTTCCCATTCTAGAAGGAGAAAGAACCTGAATACTTGGAGTTTCATGCCTTTCAAAATGATCATCGAAGTCCAGACAATTTGAGGAGCTAAAAGGAACCTCTAACAGATGGTATACCTCTAGGAAAACAACCAACTCCACCAGATCCCTGAGAAAGAAACAACCCTACACCGCCTAGAGGTCCAACTGCTCCTACGCCATCTCCACCAAACATGTTTTCTAGTTATAAAAGTGTATCTTGGTCAACTAACAAATATAGTGCATTCAAAGAATTGAATAAAATGAAGGTGAGAATCTCTATGTTCAAAATGCTTCAAGTCTTCCCTTCTCAAAGAGAAGCACTCCTAAAATCTCTAAACTATCAAAAAAAGGTACTGTTGTGGGTCCACAACACACACCCCATTTTTTTTGGTCCTTTGACCATGGGGACCCCCCTTCTTTTAGCTTTTTTTCTTTTTTCTCTTGTCCGCCCCCTTGAGTCCTCACTCGGTGAGTCTCAGAAGAACATGTGTCAGCATGATTAGACAAGGAAAAGAACCTTTTTTGGCCTTTCAGCCCTTTTGGCATTTTGGGGGACCATAGTACCTCGAAATACCAAAATGGCTGAAAGGCTAAAAGTCGGTCCTTTCAGTGTTTTCAGCCTTTAAAAACACTGAAAATTTGAAGGTGTCTACCTCTGGACATTCGATGTTTTGGACATTGAAAACAGTGGAAATGCTGACGTAAGGCCCACGGGTTATAAATTTCAAAAATCCCTCATTCAAAATCACTTTGTGTTCTCCACTCAAAATTCCTTGAGAGCTCGCAACTTCAACATTTTTTCCCTTGACCCTAAGACTGATCACACACATGCCTCTAAGATTTGTTATGTCATCCTCCCCTGCTCCTAGCCCCTTTGAGGTAGGTCTGCTTTTCTGCCTCATGTTTTATTTTCCCACCTCGAGATTTTTTTGGTTTTTAGGTTTTTTTCCCTGTGCTTGTTCGGCTTAGGGCTTGCAAATTTCCTCCTCCCCTGGTCTCTAAGGGCCTTTGGCACCTTCAGTGTTTAGCAGGAGGTTCATCCATGTTGAGTCAGGTTTCTCCCTTTCTTTTTTATGTGTTAGGGTCGCAACCTTTGTCATAGGTTTTCAGGCTCTGAAAGGCTGAAAACCAGGTCTAGTCATAGTCTATCTCATTTCAGAGATTTGACCCTTCTAACATTTTGGACATCTGAGAAGTCTAAAATTCTGATAGGACCAAATCCATGAAAGTCTGATTAGCTTTCATCATGATTTCAGAGATTTGGCCTTTTTGGTGTTTCAGGCCTCTTAAAGGTACGAAACACCGACAAATTTGAATCCCCAAAACTTGGTCTTCAATCTTCACGATTTCAGCTTTTTGGCATCCGCAGAGCCTTCAAACTTTTGGATGTCGAAAGGTCTAAAGAAAATCACTCTCCAAATAGTGGCTTTTTTCACTTTCAGCCTTTTCGGCCTCCGAATGAGTTTTTGACATCTGAAACTCCAAAAAGGCTGAAAGTGCAAAAAAACTGCATTCCAAGTTACTTAGAGAGTTTTTGCTCTATTTTCTTAGTTTAGTTAGCTTTCTTTTAGTTTGTCCTTCAAATAAGATACTGATACTTTCATATTTTATTATAGGAATGCCTGAGAAGAAGACTACTTCACCCATGAAATACCAATATAAGGGGAACACTTCCCCTTCCAAAATATAGCAACAGGCACAATGAAATCACCGATATTGATATCAGGAACGTGGATTGGGATGACTTCCTGACAAGGTTTGGCCAACCAACTGGGAGATCAGAGGATTGTACCTCCCTGGTATTAGCAAGACTGGTCAGTGCAGCAGCCCACCTAGTAGCCATGTCTTCACCTAAAGCTAATCATGACCCCGGCGAACCATTATGACTCTGACAAAGGGTGGTCCAGAATACCAAAGGCCAAGTAGTATTGGATATCAAGCTAGATGTCATAGAGGATGTATTTCATCTCCAGAAAGGTGTAGACAAGTTTTATGACTTTTTCATGGAAAAGGGAAACTTATGGTTCAGAAACAAAGGGGAGGAAGCTTATGAAATAGTCAAAAACCACTACCTCGAGCAACCTCTTCCAAAAAGTAAGTTGGACAAAATAGACTTGAGAAGAGGATACATAAAGATGACATTAAGGAAGACATAAAAATGATAAGTCAAGTATATGGGTTACCACAATCATTCCAACTAGAAAATTTGATGATTCTCCTTATAGAAAGACTCAGGAGCCACATGTCTAGGTTCAACTGGGGTACCATCATCAGCAACAAATTGAATGAACAACTAGTGGTAGTAAAACACAACCCTAAGTTTTATATGAGTACTTACATGGTGTACCTATTGGTAGCAAGGGAAGATTACCTGGGACTCATCAAGAGAGGAAGCCTAAATGATCCTAATGGATGGCCTAAAATTGTATACCCCCAATTATAGAAAAGGAAAAAAATGTCAAAAGATAGCCTAGACTATTTGATAGTTAATGATTCCTTCATTTTTGCAATCATCTGATCTATTGAGTTTGATTTTTCAAAAAAGGATGTTAAAGGAAGAAACTTCCAAGGTGAGGGCCATAGGTGCCTATTACATACACTTAATAACCTTCACGTACATTCAGATAGCGGGATCAACTATGAATCGAAAGAAGTTTCGTAGATATCCATCTAATTGGATAATCATTTTGGAAATGGCCCGATAGCTCGCAAATGCATATGATTACATAAAACACAAGAAGAAGCACTATTGGGATTTTACCATCTCACTGGGACCATACACCCTATAGGATATGAAGGTATGTAAATATTTGGCCTTCGAATGGGATGACTATCTCCTACAGCTCTACGACATAGTGTGGCCTCAATTTGACCCTATAGGCACATACATCCACATTATTGGCAAGTTCTACATTCATGAACCACACCTGGAGGATCAGTGGATGAACTGCGTAGATGATCATGAGGTCACAATCTAGGATTATTGCAAAATGACTCTTACCTTGGCAAAAGAAGTCATAAAGACCCTTATTCCCCCAAAGGTTTGGGAGTATGATTTAGAAGAGGTCCTAGAGGCCATCTATATAGATGACAAGATATATGACTGACCCATCATGAACGCGGAGGTCGACAAAGATGAAAATGATGGCATAAATTTTTGGGCAAGGCACGTAATAAGAACAATGAAAGAATGGATCAAGAGGCCCTACAAAATGAGCCCAATACCTGTGAAAACATTGATGGATCCACCCAAGAAGGAGGATAAACAGTGCGGAGAGATAAATAGAGTACCACAATACAAGAAGGCAACACCAAAGAAGCCAAGCAGGGTGTATGGCCATGAATGTGTAGTAGAGTATGGGTCAAACCCAAGGCCCAAGGCTCCTAGGATAGGAATGATAGGACAAATAGATCCTCCCACATGGAATGCACAGGTTGCACTGGAAAAAGGACCCTCTACTTTTGGACAATATCCTCTTGCCACTGGAAAGGGGAAGAAGATACACAAGAGGAAGAAAGCTTCTACATCTCAATAATTGGAAACCGTACAGGAAGACCCAGAAGGAGAAGAAGAGGAAGAGGTTCCTCTAGTCAAAAGTACAAGGTCTCAGAGAAGGAGATTATTCAAAAACAACAGGAGGATCCTAAAGAGCAAGATAACCCCTTAGATTATCTAGGATCAGATGAGTTCCAAATATCAGACTTTGAGGGTCTAGAAGGTTTCTCAGACCAAGGCTAGGATACACCGGGTTATGCAACTGGATATGAAGCAGGTGGTCCTTCTCTTTTTCAACCACGGTTAGTCTTAACTCCACCTCCCACTCAATTCACTATTCTAAAGCCAAATACACCCAATGTGGGAGATAGTTCTAAAGAAGATCAAGGGTCAGGGAATCAAGAGTCTCCAATCACCCAAGGGGTGACTACTAATGAGACTACAACTCAGACCAATACTATTATAACACCCCTTCACATTCCTACCCCACCAACTACTCTTCCACCTCCTATTCCTACTCCACCCCCATTTCTCCAAACTCGACCAACTACTCTTCCATTTCTGATTTTGAATCTCCCAACACGTACTCCACCGTCATCAATCCCTTTGACTTGCCACATCACGACCCTTGGAGGATCAGTAACCAAAGAGGCTGCATCACCCTTTGAAACCGCATTGAAGTTTATGACCAGTCTCAATACCAAGGCCTCGATTAGTTCCTCAGGAGAGGAAGACAAAAGCCAGGAAAAACAAGATGAGGCAATGCAAGAAGGAGACAAGGCAGAAGTGGAAAGGGAAGAGGAAGAAGAACACCAAGGGGAAGGGGGTGAAGTGGATAGAGATAGGAACAAGAAGAGGGGCCAGACAAATAAGTGACTCCAGGGTCCCAAAATTTAGATTCAACTCTCCAAATTACCCCATATGAGCCAGTCACTGCATCCAGTAGACCCACATGGTTCACTAAAGAAATCCAGTCAAGGAGAAGAACCTATTCAGATGAGGATGAAGGGGTAAATATAGATATAACAGCCTTAGGGCAAGCCTTTCATCAGGCAAAAATCATATTACTAGCACAGACAATGTCCTATGTCACTCAGGACACTAGGGGGCACTGGAAGGCACAGTGTGCAGCCCCATCCACCAACACCTCTCAAGCCCAAACTACATCAGAAGAATATACATTTAAGGAAGCAGATTTGGGGGAACCTACCAGGGAAGGGAGAAAGATACTAGCAGCTTTAGGGCTTAAACATGCTCTAGGTTTTATGAGTAAGGATGAAGAGACCATAAAGACCTTGACAGAACAAAATGAAGCCTTGAATAGGTTCATTCAAAAAATGGTTGGTCCCATTGACCCCAATTTCTCGAAGGCCTCATTATAAGAAATGTTGGATAAAAGAAACACCCTTGACTTTCCAGTAGGCCTAACCCCATCCTTCATCAAAGAAAGTGCAGATTGGAAGGAGGATTTTGAGTAATACGGGGAAGGTGCCATCAAGAAAATATTCAAACCTTATAGGGTTATTATAATAGAGGCTACCAGTTTGATTGATTTAATGACAGATGAGGGTGTCCTGGAGTCAAAGACAAGCAAATGGAGAGCCTCCCTCCAATATTTATAGATCATCAAAAAACAACACTTCCAGATCCTGGTGAAAATATATGAAGGTGAGGAGCTGGATAATTTTGAGACATGGATCAAGCGCATAATCAAGATAATTAGCATTTATGAGAAATGTCAGGAATCCATATTGGATAAACAGAAAGAGGTCCTGGAATGGGTTGAAGAAATAGATATCTTCTTCATAGGGATCAGCCTTGATTTGTACCAGGATGAAGATAAGCATGTCTTACGACCACCCAAAGAAGTGGTCCAACAATTTAGGGACATCATGGTAGGTTACGGGACCAAGAAAGCCCTACAAAAATTATTTCATTCAAAGGAAGAAATGATGAAGATGACAAATCATGTAGAGGAGATCCAGTTCTTCATTTTCAAGCTAACTTCCTTCAAAGAAAAGCAAGAATGAAAAGTTAACAAGGAAAAAAGGAAGGAGATAAACTACAAGGAAGTTTAGCAGATTATACAAAGGCTCTGGGTGGCATGCCCAGAGGTATTCCCAAACTAACCCCTTGGATCACAAAGCAATTTTGAAGAAGCAGTCTCCAACACTTAAGAGATTTCCTCAAGGTAGGTTTCAGAGTTTTCAGCCTTTCGGCCCATGCAAGAAGAATAGTTCTTTGGCCTTTCAGCCTCCCAGATTCTTTGGCCTTTCGGCCCTCTGATTGTTTGGCCTTTTTGGTTCTCTAGATATTTTGGCCTTTTCGGCCTCCGACAAGTCTGAACTTTGGACCAAAGTTCTGATGGTAAACACTTAGAGGTTTTGACACTAAAAGTTTTGGAGTAGAGGTTGGTGTCCGAAAAACTGGGTGTTTCTAGCGAGATCACATTTTTGAACAATAGTTGAACTCTAGATATAATTTATTATCAGCTTGAGTTCATTTTTAAGGGACTAAGGGTCCCCTATCAGTCTCCACCACCAGAAGAGCTTCCAAATGAAGATTCCAAGAAAGACTTCCAGAAACAAGAAGAAGAATCCAAGTTTTTAGAAGAAACCATCCTTATTTTCTCTTTCTTCTTGGCGAGTTTGACCCTCCTTGCATGGGAAAACTGATTGCAAATGGATTCATGGATCCATGAATGTTATCTAGTGTCAGTTAAGAATAGTTTCCCTTTCAGTAAAGTTTTAGTTTAATTTTTTTTTCTCTTTGATGCCCTAAATTTGGAATTCAGAGTTGTGGATCAAATTCTATATATTATAATCACAAATCAATATAAAGGGTCAGATTCCTAAAGCAATAAAGATATACATTTGGTGCTTCATTCGTGGTGTGTGAATTGCTTCTACCTATGTGAAATTATTGAATGTATGCTTGAATTTTTCATTATTTTTAGAGAGCCTCTTGTTTATTGTGTTTCAAACTTGCGTTCCTTTTAGTTGGAGTTTGTTGTTGTTTACTTTACCTTGCTGTGACGAATGCGTGGAAGAGATTATCTTTGGGCTTAACAATAGATCTATCTTATGGGTGTGCACATCTTGGTGGCTTTGTGATTTGATCGATCTTGAATATCTTGCATGAGTGAATACATTTTCTCTCCAAACGCTTGCATCTGCGGGATAGTGAATTGTGACTTGGTCTGATTTGTGCTTTGTGGTTTTATTCCAAATCTCTCCCAACATTATATTCGCAAGGAAGGGTTTACAATAGTTTATGTCCACAGGATTTTATTTTCAGTAATTTGTTTTACTTCTTGTTACTCTATTCTCTCTTTAAACTATGTCTTCAAATCTGAAAATCCATATCTTGAAAATACAAAATTGCATTTTATTTACAACACCGATATTTGTTAATGGAAAATACCAAAAATAACTAAAGTGTTTTGCAGTTTGATGTCTTGAACATACCAGAAAAGGCCTTCTTGTGAACATTCACATTTATCTTCAACTGAGTAACCAAGCAGGTTGTGACCCAACCTCGGAGAACTTTGGGAATAAATTTGTTATTCTTTAAAGAGAGGAAATCGAGTTCCCAAGATCCTAGAAAGTTGGCTTGTGTCAAAACAACACTCAACAAAAGTGGTGCTAGAAGGAGGGCCTCAAGACTCAAAAGCTAGATAACATTGGATCTCTCTCTCTCTAGATAGATTTGAGCGAGTTCTTAGATCATCTCCAAAGAGAGGCGAGTTCCTTGAACTCACCCATCATTGTAAAGCTCGTAGAAACAAAGGGAAGAAAAAATAAAAATCTTCTTACCACCTCACTGAGTCTTAGAATTCTCTTGGACAACAATCACATATCACTGGCCCAACTGTCATAGTGAAAAATCAAAACGTACAAAATCAAAATTTGCAGCAACTTCATCCGATGGCCTTTTTGCCAACGCAACAAGCTCACCCTTAAATTTTGTTGGGAAGCTCCATGATTTACCCAAAAATCTAGAGAAGTTTTGCACCCGATTCATATATGGTGAATCAACGACAGCGAAAGAATACATCTGCGCCTTCAAGGAAATTTGTAATCATAAAGAGATCACCCACCAAGACATTGTTTGTCATCTATTTCCATACACTTTGGGAGAGTTCGCATATAATTGGTACCTAAATTTACCATGAGGTCTATCTTTGCATGGAATGAATTTGAAACCAACTTCATAGGAGCTTCCCAACAAAATCAAAATTTGCAGCAACTTCATTCGATGGCCTTTTTGCCAATGCAACAAGCTCACCCTTAAATTTTTTTGGGAAGCTCCATGATTTACCCAAAAATCCAGAGAAGTTTTGCACCCGGTTCATATATGGTGAATCAAGGACAGCGGAAGAATACATTTGCACCTTCAAGGAAATTTGTAATCATAAAGAGATCACCCACCAAGACGTTGTTTGTCATCTATTTCCATACACTTTGGGAGAGTTTGCATACAATTGGTACCTGAATTTACCATGAGGGTCTATCTTTGCATGGAATGAATTTGAAACCAAATTCCTAAATCAATTCAAGCTATATGTGGATCCTGCCACAACACATCACCTATTCATCACAATGAGGAAAGATCCTAAGGAACCCATCACTATGTTCAATCATCATTTTCACAAGATGCATCAAAAGTTGGAAGCCCCTTACACCATACCAAAGGAGGCTGTCATACATGTTTACTTGAAGGATTTGGATCCTTTCACCTCAATATTTCTAAGGAGGCTTCCCCCGACGGATAGAGACACAATGGAGAAGGTTTACAATGAAGCCATCATGTTCACCCAGTAGATGGAACCACAAGAAGGGAGTTATGTAGCAGTACCTACCATGAATAACCTTGTTGTTTTACACCTATTTGCAGCCAGAAATCAAGCTTTGGCCACTCACACACCTATGTTGAACCCCATCTCGACACAACCATTTGCAGCCATAACCCCATTTATTACTTATCCAGGTTATGAGGCTCAAAAAACAACATTTTTGGAATATAGAGTTATACCCCAAGTAGAACCTGATGCTCTCATGGTCTCCAAGATGGATGCCATAAAGAAGACCTTGTCACAACTCACCAATGAGCTTACCCAAATGAAGTTCAATCCATCCCAAAATCAAGGTGGATATCAATGAGCCCCTGCTGGTCCAAGTGCATATCCTCAAAATCCAAATCAAAATTTCAACATGTACAATAACAACAACATGTAAGAGAAAACATTTGGGCAGCAAAGGCCAAACAAGCCATGGAACACTAGACCCAATAATGATAGCATCCCAGTAGCCAATTCCAATGCTCACAAGGCTTCAGAGGCTAATTTTGTTGGGGATCCAAATTCACACCAATTCAATGATGGGTATGGGAACAACTCCCGTGATCACTATATCCAAAATCTAGAGGAGCCTCCGATGCAATTTAATGCTATGGTGTTTGATTCCTATGAGTCTAGAAAGGAGGAAGGCTTGGGTACCTTTCAGGAGAAGATGAGTTGTGTTTCCCTTCCAAAGGGAAAATGAACTTGAATATTTAGAAGTACATGCTTTACAAAATGATCAACAAAACTCATATAACCTTTCGAGCTAGAAGAAACCTCTCATCGATGGTATTCCCCAAATAAAATAACCAAATCCACCAGATCCTCAAGCTAGTAACAATCACATGCCTCCTAAAGGCCTGAATGGTCCCACACCTCCTACAACAAGTACGTATGCCAGATATAGAGGTACGGTCTGGTCGGGTGACAAATACAACATAGTTGATGAACTAAAGAAAACTAAAGAAAACATATCTATGTTCGAGTTACTACAAGGCTGACCATCTTAGAAGGAGGCCCTTCTAAGGTCTTTAGACCACTCAAAACCTAGCCCCTCAGCCCATAATACAAAGATACCTACATCCAGTATCAACACATCCAAGACTCTCCCTGCAATGTTCAAGGATAAGATGGAGGTCCCACCATTCTTACTCAGTCTATGGATGTTTGGGAAGAACCTAGACAATTGCCTGATTGATTCAGGAGCGTCGTGCAATGTCATGCCACTATCAATCTGCTAGAAGTTGGGGATGTTTCCCCAAGTAACAAACCAAGTGGTCATGCAATTGGATAAGACCGAGGTCAAGGTGATCAGTGTGCTCAAAGATGTACACATTCAATTGGTTGCAGATCCTAGAATACAAGAATGCATTGATGTGCATATAGTGGACATACCTAAAACTTATGGGATGCTGTTTAGTCAAGAATGGACCAAGTGCTTGAGAGGCTAGCTTTCCACACATTTCACCAGCTGTGGCTACCATGGAGAGGTCTAAATAACCAGATCAAGATAGATGCAGAGCCTAAACTAAGAAAGATGACCACTGAGTACAATGCCCTGAATGAAGTCATGTTCACCCAAACAGACTTGGGAACTTATCAGATGGATGATATCCTCATGCTCTAAATCCAAGAGGGCCTAGAATCAGACCCAAGCCCTATTCTAGGTCTCTTAGAATTAGATATCGAAGATGATATCTTCCAACATTTCATCAATACCACGACAACTAGTTTACGATACTTGGGTAAGGATACGGACCCTAGCATTCTGTTACTACCATGGTACTAC
The DNA here is from genome assembly GCA_018584345.1 of Thuja plicata. Lineage (NCBI taxonomy): Eukaryota > Viridiplantae > Streptophyta > Pinopsida > Cupressales > Cupressaceae > Thuja > Thuja plicata. The sequence goes on from MU225359.1 coordinate 4,433,320, forward strand.
CGATTACACCAGGCTAGCCATTCTGAGTTCACCTACCCCAGTTCCCAGGAAGCATTATCATAGGTATTGAACCAGATCCCCTCATCAAGTAAGCTATCAGAAACCCCAACAATAAAAGGAGAAATCCTCAAGACCGAGGATAAGAGTAACACCCCACCGGGGATAAATAACCCAATCGATACAATTGCCCCAAGCCAAGATCAGGATAGTGGGGCAGATTATGATAGAAAAAGTCATGTTTTGGACATGCTTAGTGACTGGAGTACCTTTGATGATGGAGCATGTCCCCCTTAAAAAGGAATGCTAGAAGATGAAGGTGGAAAAAGTACTAAAAACCCCAAACACAGACATACTCAAAATGTAGGGTAATTAACCTCTTCGGACAGTGATGGGGAGAAGGGTTGGAAGTTTAAAACCAAGGGTCTTCCCAAGAGAAAATAGAACAAAACCAATCCTACTAAGCAACCCCATATATGGAAATTACACTTTGACGGTTCCAAATGTAAACAAGAAGCAGGTGCGGGGATCGAATTGATAAACCCAAGAGGTAAGTCTTTCTATGCTGCTTGTAGATTACAATTTCTGTGCACTAACAATGTTGCAGAGTATGAAGCACTAGTCTACGGAATCCTCCTGGCCCATGAGAAAGGAATAAAAATCTTGACAGTAGAAGGGGACTCGTAATTGGTTGTCAAGAAGATCCATAGTCAGTATACTTGCAATGATAAAAGGCTCTCAACCTACCAAAATAGACCATGGGACCTGATCAACAACTTCAACGCTTTCCAAATAAAAACCATCCCAAGAAGAAGAAATGTTGTCGCTAATGCCTTGGCCATGTCGGCAAGTTCATTACATCCAATGGAGAAATCCAAGCTAAAGAGATTGTCAGTTGAACTTTTTGCGGCCCCTACCATTCTAGACAATGTCACTAACTTTCAAGTCTTCCAAGACGATCAACACATCTTGGAGTTTATCATGTGTTTCGGTGTGTTCAAAAAATAGATCATAGATGAGGAAAAGGAAGGTGAAGAAGCAGTTGAACCTGAAGTTCCTGATGACCAAGGTGTCGTAAATTTGAGGACTAACACCATACCCAAAGGGATGGTAGAACTGAAGAGGATTTTTGACAGTGACAAGACTAGTAAGGAGACACCTGGACGTAACTCCTAACGATAAAGAATGCGACACATACAACCTTCGCACAAAAGAGGAGCCTAGGGAGGTCCATATCAAAAAGGTAGGGACCAAAGAATAGAAGGAGAAAATGGTCCAGCTCCTCACTGAATACCAAGATATCATAGCATGGAGCTATGAGGAATTGAAGACATACAACACCTTAGTCATAGTGCACAACATCCCTCTAAAACTAGACTCCAAGCCTTTCTGGAAATGATAGAGGCCGGTGAACCCTACTATGGAACCCTTAATTTAGAAGGAAGGTTAGAAATTACTCGATGCAAGAATCATCTTTCCAATTTGACATTCCACGTGGGTTGTGAACCTTGTACCTATAAGAAACAAAACTAGAGAGATTAGATTGTGCGTGGATTTCTGAAACCTCAACAAATCTTCTCAGAAGGACAATTACCCACTCTCATCTCTCGTTGAAGTACTATAGAAGGTCAATGGGTCTCAAATGATGTCATTTATGGATGGTTACTTAGGCTACAACTAGGTGATGGTGCAGGAGGAGGATAGGCTGAAAATGACATTACAAACCAAATGGGGGACCTTCACCTACCGCCGGAAGCCTTTCAGACTGATTAACGTCGGGACCACTTTTGAGAGGGAAATGGACATAAATTTCAAGGGATTAGTTGGGAGGTGCATTATCGTCTATATGGAAGACCTCAAAGTTTTATCAAAACAAAGAGCTGACCACTTAAGTGACCTCTAAAAATGCCTTCAAAGATGTAGGGAATTCAAAATTTCCCTCAATCCCAAGAAATGTGTGTTTAGGGTAACTGAAGGAAAAATATTGGGACATATCATCTCTGAGAAAGGGATAGCCATAGATCTTGAAATGGTAGAGGCCATTCTAAATTTGATGCCACCACATAGCCACAAAGAACTGAAATCTTTCTTTGGGAAGAACAACTTCGTAAGGAAGTTCATTATCAGTTTCGCAGAGATAGTAAAACCATTGAACGACATGCTCAAGAAAGAAGCCAAGATTGAATGGGATCTCCTAGCCAAGAAATAATTTGAATAAATTAAACATGCCATTGCCACAATGCCAGTCCTAGTCAGCCTGGACTACACTACCCATTTTAAAGTTTACTCTTTTGCATCTGAGCACTCATGCGTAGGCATCCTCACACAAAAGAAGAATAGTGAAGATGAGAGACCCATAGCTTTCACAAGTTTCCCTTTCAAGTATGCTAAGCTCATATACCCAAACTTGGATAAATAGTCATTCACTCTCACCAAAGCGGTAAAAAAATTCAGACATTACATCTTGAGAAGTAAAGTCATTGGGGTAGTTCCAGACGCAGCGGTAAAGTCCCTTCTGATGTAGAATGAGCTGGGAGAGTAGAGAGGAAAACGGATGGAAATTATCCAAGAGTTTGACCTTGAAATCCAACCAATGAAACTAGTGAGGGGCCAAGGCTTGATGAAGCTGATCTCTAAGGTTGAAGATGGTCTGGTCTGCCAAACCTATACCGACCAAGGTGTGATCAGTGATGTATGGTATAAAGACAGTGTATTATCTACTGCAAAACCGTTTCCCAGAGGAAATGAGTGGTTCCCACAGAAGAGCCTTGAGAATCAAAAGAAGCTCCTACATGTTGAAGAATGGGAAACTGTACAAACACAATTATGAGGGCCTATGCCTAAGATGCTTGGACATACTCAAGGAGAAGCAAATCCTAGAATATTTCCATGATAAATACGGGATGGGACATGGGTCAGATGATGTAACTACTCACCAAATATTAAGGGAAGGGTATTTCTGGCCTATGATATTCAAAGACACCAGCGAGCATGTGAGGTCTTGCCACACTTACCAAACTAGCGCAACTCGAGAGAGAAACCCTGTAATGCCCCTACAACCAGTATACGAGGTACGCCCGTTCGCCTAATGGGGCTTAGATTTTGTTGGAGTGATTAACCCCCCTTCGTCTGTAGGACACAAGTTCATCTTGATAGCTACTGACTACTGCACACGTTGGATGGAGGCTCAAGCACTGAAGAATTGTACTACATAGGTTGTGACCAAATTCTTGGAGGAGTGCATCATAACCAGGTTTGGGATGCCATTTTATCTGGTATGTGACAATGCTCCCTCTTTTTCTTTGGCCTCTCTCACGCAATGGGCCTTCAAGAACCAGGTAATCCTCAAGTTCTCTTTAAATTACTATCTGTAAGGCAATGGTGTAGTAGAGTCTACCAACAAGAACTTAACGACAGTGATCAAACACCTCTTGGATGACAACCCCAGGGATTGGCACATGCAATTGAAATACGCTTTGTGGACTGATCACGTAAGGATCAAAAATTCCCTAGGGACGTCTCCATACCAGCTATTTTATGGCTTACAACCAGTCTTCCCTATGAACTTAAATATCCCATTCCTCAGATTCATGGACCAATATGTGGGAGGAGAAGATCGAGTACAAGTTCGGCTCATGAATCTCCTTAACCTAGAGGAGAAGTGAGCATCAGCTTTGGAGCATGTATCAAAACATCAAGCTATAGTCAAGAGGTGGTTCGACAAGAGAGATACCATTAAAGCCTTGAGGATCTCTTACCTTGACCTCATGTGGGATAAGGTGAAAGAAAAGCCGGGCAGCCATACCAAGTTCAAGAGATTGTGGACGGGCCCTTATTAGATATCAGAGATCCTGGGGGAAAACACTTTTATGACCAACACATTGAATGGAGAGTTGACCCCATTACAAGTCAATGGACAATTCCTCAAACATTACTTCGGATCCTAAGCGGGACTAACTTCTGTCCCTTGTATCATTAGTTCCTTTTTTTTTGGTTCTTTCCTTTTCTTTTTTTTTTGGTTGCCCTCACCGTCAGTCCTTTCTTCCTTTCTTTTGTCGAGGCTCGTTTGTTGTTTTGGATGAGTGTGTTCTTGGATCCATTCCAAGGTAGTCCGTAAATTAGAGCAAGGGTATTTCTTAGTCAATTCCTCCAAAGAAATGTACGACACAAAGAACATTGACCCAAAAGGCAAAATGATGACAACTATCAGTGACCGACAAGAAGTTCAAGGCTTGGTCATCCTAATCACGAAACACACTAAAAGGCAACACTCGAGAGGAATGGTTCCTTGAGAATTTGACAGTTGTGACCAACACTAGTGCATAGATATGGGTACCCACCGATCCCAGAATCCAGGTCTGAATGAATGCAAAGGCGGTAGCAAAAGAAAAAGGAATAGATGAAGAGAGAAGAAGAGAAGCACACGAAAAGAAAAGTGTCCCAAAGAGGCCACAAGTGTGAAATCTAGATGGCACAGCATAATCGTTGCCCAAATAAGATTAAATATGAAAGGAGAAGTTCATTTCTATGGACCTGAACACCTAGAATACAGAAACATCTGGAGCCTGATACATTTCAAGAGCACACAGAAGAAATGAAATGATTGTCCTTAAAGAAAGAACTCTCAAAAGCAAGAAAGCTACTACCTAGTAGAAGGAATGGAATTGGGTGACTATGACAACCTCTACCGGGGCTATGAATTCCTAAATGACAGTATTGCAAGGTTATACTTGGGATTTGCGGAAAAATTTGTCGGGGCTATGAACGCTTGACTAGCAACAAAGCTCTTTTTAGGAAACCTTGGTCTACTTGGCGAAGGTTTGGAGCAACTGGAGAATGCTCTGGTTACCACAATCAAAGGTCAAGGAATGAATACACATTAACACACACTATGAATCCAACGAAAAATCTTGGATTGGAAGTCATTGAAAGATTGGTCAACACTCACCCCTCTTGGCCTTTTTCTACTGCAAAGTTACACCCTGGAAGAGAAATTATGATAAATAAATGCCTTGGTCATTCCTCCTTTTGTCGGGGCTATTTATTGTGGGTCCACAACACACACCCCATTTTTTTTTGTCCTCTGACCATGGGGACCCCCTTCTTTTTTCTTTTTTTGGTTTTTGGTCTTGTCCACCCCCTTGAGTCCTCACTCAGTTAGTCTCAGAAGAACATGTGTCAGCATGATTAGACAAGGAAAAGCACATTTTTCAGCCTTTCAGCCCTTTTGGCATTTCGGGGGACCATAGTACCCTAAAATACCAAAATGGCCGAAAGGCCGAAAGTTGGTCCTTTCAGTGTTTTTGGCCTCCAAAAACACTAAAATTCCAAAGGTGTATACCTCCAGAATTTTAGTGTTTCAGGAACCGAAAATGATGACGTAAGGCCTACAGGTTATAAATTGCAAAAATCCCTCATTCGAAATCACTTTGTGTTCTCCACTCAAAACTCCTTGAGAGCTCGTAGCTTCAACATTTTTGCCCTCAACCCTGAGACTGATCACATGCATGCCTCTTAGCTTCATTGTGTATTCCTCCCCCCTCCTAGCCCCTTCGAGGTAGGTCTCCTTTTCTACCTCATTTTTTCTTTTCCCTCTAGTTTTTTTTGGTTTTTAGGGTTTTTTCCCTGCGCCTGTCCGTCATAGGGCGTGCGGATTTCCTCCTCCCCTAGTCTCTAAGGGCCTTTGGCACCTTTAGTGTTTAGCGGGAGGTCCATTTGTGTCAAGTTTGGTTTTTCCCTTTGTTTTTTCTGTGTTAGGATTTCATTCGGTCACAACCTTTGTCACAGTTTTTCGGCCTCCGAAAGGCCAAAAACTGGGTCTAGTTGTAATCTTTCTTGTTTTAGAGATTTAGCCCTTTCAACATTTCGGACATCTGAGAAGTCCAAAATTTTGACAGGATCGAATCCCTGAAAGTTCGGTTAGCTTTCATCGTGATTTTGGAGATTCGACCTTTTTGCGTTTTGGGCCTTTAAAAGGTTGAAAATGCTGACAAATTCCGATCCTTGAAACTTGGTCTTCAATCTTCACGATTTTGGCTTTTTGACGTTCACAGAGCCTTCAAAATTTCAGATGTTGAAAGGTTCAAAGAAACTCACTCTCCAAATAGTGGCTTTTCACACTTTCAGCCTTTTCAGCTTCCGAACCAATTTTTGGCATCCGAAACCTCGAAAAGGCTGAAAGTGCGAAAAATCTGCATTCCAAGTTACTTAGAGAGTTTTTTCTCTATTTTCTTAGTTTAGTCAAATTTCTTTTAGTTTTTCCTTCAAATAAGATACTGATACTTGCATGTTTTATTACACTAAGAAGAAGACTACTTCACCCATGAAATACCAATACAAGGGGAACACTCCCCCTTCCAAAATTAGCAACAGACACAATAAAATCACTGATACCGATATTAGGAATGTGTATTGGGATGACTTCTAGACAAGGTGTGGCCAACCAGCTAGGAGATTAGAGGATTGTACCTCCCTAGTATTAGCAGGATGGGTCAGTGAAGTAGCCCACCTAGTAGCCGTGTCTTCACCTGAGCTAATAATGACCCTGGCAAACTATTATGACTCTGACAAAAGGGTGGTCCAGAATACCGAAGGCCAAGTAGTGTTGGATATCAGGCTAGATGTCATAGAGGATGTCTTTCATCTCCACAAAGGTGTAGACAATTTCTATGGATTTTTCATGGAAAAGGGAAACTTATGGTTCAGAAACAAAGGGGAGGAAGCTTATGAAATAGTCAACAACCACTACCTCAAGCAACCTCTTCCAAAAAACAAGCTGGACAAAATAGACTTGAGAAGAGGATAATGAAAGATGACATTAAGGCATCTATAACAATGATAAGCCAATTATATGGGTTACCACAATCATTCCAACTAGAAAATTGGATGATTCTCCTTATAGAAAGAGTCAGTGGCCATAGGTCTAGGTTCAATTGGGAAACTATCATTAGCGACAAGTTGAATGAACAACTAGTGGCGGTAAAACACAACGCTAAGTTTTATATGAGTACTTACGTGGTGTACCTACTGGTAGCAAGGGAAGATTACCTGGGACTCATCAAGAGAGGAGGCCTAAATGATCCCAATGCATGGCCTCACATCGTATACCCCTAATTATAAAAAAAGGGAAAAAATGTTAGAAGATAGCCCAGACCTCTGGATAGTCAATGATGCCTTCATTTTTGCAATCATTCGATCTATTGAGGGTGATTTTGCAAAAAAATATGTCAAAGGAAGCATCCACCAAGGTGAGGGTCATAGGTGCATATTGCATACAATTTAGAACCTTCACATACATTCAGATAGTTGGATCAACTGTGAATCCAAAGAAGTTGCCTAGATATCCATCCGACTGGATAATCATTTTGGAAATGGCCCAGTAGCTCACAGATGTATATGAACACATAAAACACAAGAAGAAGCACTGTTGGGATTTTCCCATTTCATTGGGACTATACACCCTACAGGACATGAAGGTCTATAAATCTTTGGCCTTTGAATGGGATGACTATCCCCTACAGCTCTATGGCATAGTATGACCTCGATTTGACCCTATAGGCACATACAACCACATTATTGGAAATTTCTACATTCATGAGCCACACCTAGAGGATCACTGGATGAATTGCATAGATGATCATGAGGTCAGAATCCAGGATTATTGCAGAATGAATCTTACCTTGGAAAAACAAGTCATAAAGACCCTTATTCCCCCAAAGGTTTGGGAGTATGATTCAAAAGAGGTCCTAGATGCCATCTATACAGATGAAAAGATATATGACCGACCCATCATGAACGCAGAGGTCGACATAGATGAAAATGATGACATAAATTTTTGGGCAAGGCACGTAATGAGAACAACGGAAGAATGGATAAAGAGGCCCTAAAAAATGAGCCCAATACCCATGAAAACATTGATGGATCCACCCAAGAAGGTGGATAAACAACACGGAGAGATAAACACAGTGCTGAAATACAAGAAGGCACCGACATAGAAGCCAAGCACGGTGTATGGCCATGAACACACAGTAGAGTACGGTCAAACCCAAGGCCCAAGGCTCCTAGGACAAGAACGACTAGATAAATAGATCCTCCCATAGGGAAAGCACAAGCTGCACCAGACGAAGGACCCTCTACTTCTGGACAATCTCCTCCTTCCACCAGAAAGGGGAAGAAGGCATACAAGAGGAAGAAAGCTTCTACATCTCCACAATTGGAAACCGTATAGGAAGATCCACAAGGAGAAGAAGAGGAAGAGGTTTCTCTAGTCAAAAGGACAAGGTCTTAGAAAAGGAGATTAGTCAGAAACAACAGGAGGATCCTAAAGAGAGAGATAACCCCTTAGATGCTCTAGGATCAGATGAGTTCCAAATGTCAGACTTTGAGGGTCTAGAAGGTTTCTTGGACCAAGGCCAGGATACACTAGGTTATGCAACTGGATATGAAGCAATTGGTCCTTCTCTTCTTCAACCTTAGGTAATCTTAACTCCACCTCCTACTCAATTCACTAATTTGAAGCCAAATACAACCAAGGTAGGAGATAATTCTAAAGCAGATCAAGGGTCCGATAATCAAGAGTCTCTAATCACCCAAGGGGAAACTACCAATGAGCCTACAACAAAGACCAATATTGTTATAATTCCCCTTCACATTCCTACTCCACCAACTACTCTCCCACCTTCAATCCCTACTCCACTCCCATTTCTCCAAACTCCACCAACTACTCTTCCATTTCCAATTCCGAATCTCCCAACACCTACTCCACCATCATCAAGCCCTTTGACTTGCCACATCCTGACCCCTAGAGGATTAGTAACCAAAGAGGCTACATCACCCTTTGAAACCACATTGAAGGTTCTGATTGGTCTCAATTCCAAAGCCTCGGTTAGTTCCTCAGGAGATGAAGACAAAATCTAGGAAAAAAAAGATGAGGCAATGCAAGAAGGAGACAAGGCAGAAGAGGAAGAAGAATGATAAGGAAGTTTAGGAGATTATACAAAGGCTCTGGGTGGCATGCCTAGAGGTATTCCAAAACTAACCCCTTGGATCACAAAGCAGTTTTGAAGAAGCAGTATCCAACACTTAAGAGATTTCCTTAAGGCAAGTTTCAGAGTTTTCAGCCTTTCGGCCAATGCAAGAAGAAAAGTTCTTCAGCCTTTCGGCGCTCTAAGTTTTTGGCCTTTTCGGTCCTCTAGATATTTTGGCCTTTTTGGTCTCCAACAAGTCTGAACTTCAGACCAAAGTTCTGATGGTAAACACTTAGAAGTTTTGACACTAAAAGTTTTGGTAAACACTTGAACGAGCAATGGGCATAGCTTTCAAAGGGTTAGTCAAAAAGTGCATTATCATCTATATGTATGACCTGATAGTCTTCTCCAGACAAGGGGTTGATAATATAGATGACCTTAGAAGAGTCCTTCAGAGATGTAGGAAGTATGAAATCTCCCTCAACCCCAAGAAATGAATGTTTGGGGTCACAAAAGGAAAGCTATTGGGAAACATCATCTCAGAAGTAGGGATAGTAATAGACCCCATTTGGGTACAAGCCATTCTCAATTTGACTCCACCTCATAGCCGCAAAGATATAAAATCATTCTTCATAAATAATAATTTCGTAAGGAATTTATCAAAATTTTCACCGAGATAGTAAAATCCCTAAACGACATGTCGAAGAAAGTTGCCAAAATTGAGTGGACTGTCCCAGTGAAGAAATGTTTTGAGGAGATAAAAAGTGCAATCACCACAGCCCCTGTCCTTGTCAGCCTAGATTACACTATTCCTTCCAACTTGTATTTCTTTGCATTAGAACACTCATGTGTACGCATCCTCACACAAAAAAAGGATGGTAAAGGTGAGAGACTGATAACCTTCATGAGCTGCCCACTTAAGAATGTTGAAGTCAAAAACCCTAATATGGACATACAATCTTTCACTTTGGTCAAAGAAGTAAAGAAGTTCCAGAACTACATATTAAGGAGTAAATTTTTGGTAATAGTTCTCGATGCGGCTGTAAAATCTTTGTTAATACGAAACAAGATAGGAGAACAACAGGGAAAGTGGATGGAGATTCTACAAGAATTTGACCTTGAGATCCTACGATTGAAATTGGTAAGAGGATAAGGCTCGACAGAGATGATCGCTGAGGTAGAAGAAGGTCTAATGTGCCAAATCTACACCAATCAAGGTGTGATTATAGATATATGGCACCAAGACATAGTCTATCACTTATTGCAGAACTTATATTTGGAAGGAATGAACAACTCCAAAAGAAGGGCCATGAGAATCAAGAGCAACTCTTACATGCTGAAGAATGGTCAGTTATACAAATGCAATTATGAGGGCCTATACCTGAGATGTTTAGAGATGATTGAAGCAAAACAAGTTCTGGATGATTTCCATGAAAAATATGGGATAGGCCATGGGTTAGCTAAATCCACTTCCCACCAAACCTTGAGAGAAACATACTATTGGATGATGCTGTTTAGAGACACCAACAAACATGTAAGATCATGCCACACCTACCAAACAAGTACAATTTGAGAAAGGAACCTGAAAATGATTTTACAACCAGTATACAAGGTATGCCCATTTGCCCAATGGGGCTTGGATTTTTTTGGAATGATTAACCCCCCTTGTGTGTTGGTCATAAGTTCATCCTAACAGCCACTAATTACTGCACACACTAGATAGATGCCCAACCACTAAAAAATTGCACCACTGAAGTAGTAACCAAATTCTTAGAGGAGCACATCATTACCAGGTTTAGATTTCCATTTTATCTCATATGTGATAATTCCCCCTCATTTTACTCCACTATTCTCATGCAATGGGCCTTTGAAAACTAGGTAATCCTCAAATTCTCTTCTAATTATTACCCGCAAGGAAATGGCGTAGCAGAATCCACATACTAGAACCTAGAAATGGTGATCAAACACCTCCTAGATGAAAATCCTAAAGCTTGGCATACTCTGTTGAAATACACTTTGTGGACCAACCGGGTAAGGATTAAAAACTCCCTCGAAATATCCACATACTATATGGTCTATGGCCTACAAATGATCTTCCCTATGAACTTGAAAATACCAATCCTGAAATTTATGGAGCAGTATGTTGGAGGTGAAGGTCAAGTCCAGGTTAGAATCATGATTCTCCTCAACTTGGAAGAGAAAAGAACTTTGTCTCTAGAGCATGTATCAAAGCACCAAGCAGTCATCAAATGATGGTTCGACAAGAGAGCCACTATTAAAGCTTTTAGGATCTCTAACCTTATCTTTATATGGGACAAGGAAAAATAAAATTTGGGCAGCCACACCAAGTTTTAAAAACTGAGAGGCCCCTACCAGATATCAGAGATCTTGGGAGAGAACACCTTCAGGATATTCACCTTAGATAGAGAGTTGACCCCATTTCCAGTCAATGGGAAATTTCTCAAACATTATTTCAGATCCAGAGCGAGACTATATTTTGTCCCTTGTATTTTAGTTTTATGTTTTGTCCCTTTTTCTTTCTTTTCTTTCATTCTTTATTCCTTTGGTCCTTCTTGCCCCCTTTTCTATCTATGTCTCCACCTTCCCCTTTGTTGTTTCAGTGCTTTTTGTTTCCCTTTTTGCCTTGGGTCGGTGTGTTTTGGACCTATCCCAAGAAGTCCCTAAAAATTTAAGCAAAGGTATTTCTTGGTCAAAATATCCAAAGAAATGATTGGCAGAGAGAACATTCTTTGATTCTGAAGTGATGATGTCTTCCATCGACAATCAGGGAGACTTTTGACCCTTGGTCATCCTGATCACAAAGAACACTAAAAAATGACACCCGAGAGTGCTAGTGATTGGGATATTTATCATTTTTGATCGACCTTAGTGCATTGAATCGGGAACCCATCGATCCCAGAACTGAAGTCTAATGGATGCAAAAGGGAATGGGGAAGAGGGAAGAAAAAAAGGATGGAGGAACAAATGAACTAGCTAAGAAAAGATAACCCTCAGGCGGTTACAATCAAGAAACCTAGGTAGCATAGCCTAATCGCTACTTGGGTTACCTAAAAGAATAATATGTACCCGAATACATCTTTAAGAGCTGCACATTCTGAGTCATAGTCTAACACAAAAAAAGAAGGATGAGAAGAGGAAACCATTTACAAAATGAGATTCCCCTTCATACCTCTAAACTATAGCATACAAAATAGATGGGGGTGACTCTAGCAATCTCTATCGGGGATATGGATGCCTGATCAATAGTAGAGCAAGGTTAGATTGGGATTTGGGGAAAACTTTGCTGGGGCTATGAATGCCTGATTGACAACAAAGCTCTTTCTGGGAAGCCCTAGTCTATGTAGAGAAGGTTGGGAATAACTGATAAACTCTCTAATCACTGCATTCAGAGGTAGATAAATGAACCCACTTGTACAAATACTGGAAGAAAAATGATAGGCTTCGATCTTGGGAGTCTATGAAAGAGGGTAAAAAAAAGTGGCCCTTGGTTTTCGTTTAACTACAAAGATCAATTTACAGAAGGGTTTTACTGATAAAGAAATACCTTGGTCATTCCTCTTTTGATAGGGCTATTTTTTGTGGGTCCAAAACACACACCCCATCTTAGCCCTCTGGCCATGGGGACCCCCCTCTTTTTTTGGGCTTCTTTTGCTTCTTCCTTCTCCCCCTTGTTTTCCTCTTTGTTCTGGGTTCTCTAAGTTTTATGCTAGGGCTCTGATATAGAAGTGTAAAGTCTATTTAGACTTTCACACTTTCATATCTTCAGGCTAAAGAGATCATCTAATCTCTAAAAGTGTGAAATCCCAAAAAGACTGAAAAGTGCCAAGTCCTTATGGAATCCTGCACTTTTGCACTTTCAGACTAATGAAATCATTCAACCTCCAAAAGTATGAAATCCTGGAAGTTTGGAAGTCTAGGCAGAACCTTTCAGGGTTGAGGTCTCTGAAACACCGAAAGGTGTGATGTCACCCACAAGCTATAAAAGTAGGTCTGCACACTTTTTTTCTCATTCTACCCTCGCGTGTTTGTTTTTTCCGCTTCCTCATTGCTTCACTTCCTCATGCATTTTATTTATGCTTCATGGCGTCAGACCTTTAGCTCAACCTTTGCACCTTTCTAGGTTGGTTGCCTTTCCTTCCGTCATCCTTTGTTTTCCTAGTAGTTTTCTCTTTTCGGCCTTCACGTGCCCTAGTTGTGTTTTTTCCATTTTGTTGATAGTCCCTAGGTCTCCCTCTCAAAACCTTGATTCCCTTAGGTTTCCACATCCTTGGTCCTAGGTTTTTTTGGGTGTCTTTCATTGTTTATTTTGTCTCTATGGTTGTTTTTGTCAGTTTTTAGGGTTTTTTTCTTCTCAATAGTCATAGGTTTTTGGCCTCCGAAAGGCCGAAAATGGGCTCTATTCATCAGATCCTGAAGCTCAGAAACACCAAGTACTAAGAAGATATGAGACTTCAAACTTTTGGACATTCAATGTTTCAATGGTCTCAAAACCTTTGACATCTGACACAATGAGAAAAAGGTCACACCCCAAACCTTTAGCTTTTTGCACTCTGAGAATCTTTCACCTTCACACTCTGAATGTCCAAAAGAACACCATTTTAGCCCTTTTTTTAGTTTTCAGCCTTTCACACCCGACCTTGTTTTCAGTGTCCACAAGTCCAAATGGCCAAAACTGTGCCATGTTTCATTTTTGATATTTTTTTGGGCCATGGCCTCTATTTGTTAAAGTTTTTTAGTTTGATTTTCTTTTCTAAATAGTTTATTTTAGAATAAAAGTTGATGTTTGCATGTTTCTCTTACAGGAATGTTGGAAAGGAACATCACATCACCAATGAAGTACCTATTCAAGGGGTACTACCCTCTATCTAAAGTCGGGAACCAACATTAGGATGTTACCAACACCGACATAGGAAATGTGGACTAGAATGACTTCTTGACCAGATCTTCCAAGCCTGCCATGAGATCTTTTGATTGCACCACCCTGGTACTATCAGGTCTGGTAAATGCAGCTACACACCGAGTATCAGTCTTGTCCTCAGAACTAATCAATGACCCTGGTGCACTACTATGTGCCCTATGAGAGGGTAGTCAAGAATAGGGAAGGAGATGTGGTCATAAATCTCAGACCAGACAAGATTGAAGATGTCTTCCATCTTTAGAAGGGGGTAGACCGGTTCTATGACTTTTCTATCAACAAAGGCCTGAAGTGGTTAATAGAACACACTCTAGAGGCATATGAAATTGCCAATTGTGAGTACCTAATTCAATCCCTACCAAAGAGAAATATTGACATGATTGACTTGAGGAGAGGATACCTCAAGGATGACATCCAAGCTACGGTTATGATGATGAGATGGTTGTATGGAATACCTCAGTCCATTCAGGTCAAAAATTGGATAATCCTCCTAATTGAGAGGATCAAAGGGTGAAAGGCTAAGCTTGATTGGGAAACCATTCTAAATGGAAAATCAAATGAGAAATTAACATCAGTAAAGCACAACCCAAAATTCTACGTGACCTCATACCTGGTGTACTTATTGGCAGCAAGGGTAGAGTACCTGAGGCTGGTGAAACAAGGGGCCTTCAGCCAACCAAATGCGTGGCCTTTCACAGTATACCCAAGATTAGAAAGACAAGAAAAGATGAACAAAAATAGTCTAGATTATAGGGTGGTGAATGATGCATTCATCTTTGTGATCATCCATTCCATAGAGGTTGATTATGCTAAAAGATTATCTGAAGAGGCCGCAGCCAATGTTAGAGCAATAGGGGCCTTTTACCTATAATTTAGAACATTCACCTACATCAGGGTAGAGGGATCTACTCTCAAACCCAAGAATTTATCTAGATACCCTTCGGATTGAATCATTATCATAGAAATGTCCAGACAACTATCAGATGCATATGAACACATCAAGCACAAAAAGAAGCACTATTGGGATTTCCCTATATCAATCGGGCCATATACTCTATAGGACATGAAGATATGCAAGTCCTTAGCATTTGATTGGGATGAGTTCCCACTATAGTTGTATTCACACATAAGGACTAGGTTTGACCCTATAGGTAGTTATAGAAACATCATGTGTAAAGACTATGTCCGTGAACCATACATAGAGGATCATTGGATCAATTACATGGATGATTATGAAGTCCAGATAAGGGACTATTGCAGGATGAATTTGACATTGGAAAAGGCTTCCTTATAAATTAAAATTCCCCACAAGGTTCGAGACAAAGATACAAAGGACATGTTAGACCCTCTACATAATGCAGATAAGATATATAAATGGTCGATCCTAAATGCAGAGATAGATAAAGATGAGAATGATAGCATCGAAATCAAGGCAAGTCACATATTCAAAGCTACCAAGTCATGGATAATGAAACCTTTCCTAATGGATCATATTCCTATGAAGCCACAACTGTACCCTCCCATGAAAGAGGACAAGAAACATGGAGAAAAACCCACAATGCCTCTTTTCAAGAAGGTTCCACCATAGAAACTAGGGATGGTGTATGACCATGAGCATCCTGTTCTATATGGCTCCAATCCAAGCATAATAAGACAAAGAAAAGGATGATTGGAAGTATAAAACCACCCATGGATCACTCAAAGCTAGACAATATTGGCGCATGGATCAAGAGTATAGCTAAAACAATCAAGGTTTGGAAGAAATGTCTAGACCGCATACTCCAAAAACATGAGGGAGTTATGAAGTGGGTGGAAAAAATAGAAAATTTGTTTACATGTATTGAATTGGAGCTATATCAAGATGAAGAACATTAGATTTTGTTCCCATCTAGAGAGATCATACAACAATTCAAGGGTATCTTGGCCGGGGTTAGTGTGAAAGAAGACCTCCACCAAATTTTCTACTTTAAAGAAAACATGCAGAGAATGGTAGAACATGAGGAAGAAATAAAGTTCTTTGTTTCAGAATTGACCACTTTCATGGAGAACAAAGAAAATGCCTTAGCCAAGTGGAAGAGTAAGAAGTTGATTATAAGGAGGTATAGGAGATAGTACAATGGTTCTAGGAAGCTCACCTAGAAATACTTCCATAGTTGCTGCTCACAAGAAATTTCTCCAGACTTAGCCAAATTTTGAACTAGGAATTTCTCTAGACTTAGCCATTTTTCTAAAGGCTAGTTTTTGTCCTTTCGGCCTCCGAAAGTCCAAAATTTTGGAGGGCCCAAAACTAGTTTTATACTTAGTGAATTTTTCCTCCATCAACATTTGGAGCAAAGGTCGGGGTCCGAATTCTGGGCCATTCTAGTGTGGGAGATTTTTTGCATAAAAGTAGAGTTCCAGATCAGATTGCTCCACAATTGCGGTTCATTTTTGCATAAATAGAGGCCTTCTATCAGTCTTCACCATATAGGGTACTCCAAGTGGATATTTCAAGGGAGATCTCAAAGATCAAAAGAAAGACTGCAGTTAAAGACGGTGGAGCTCCAGTTCCTCTCTCTCTTCTTTTTGAGTGAGTTTAAACCTAAATTCATGGGAAAATTGATTGTAAATGGATCAAGGATCTCCGAAAACTATTTAGCATCAGTTCAGTAGTATTTTTCTTTAGCAAGCTTTAGTTTTATATTGTTTTCATTGTTTTTAGAGTTGTTGATGCCCTAGTTTCAAGGTTCAGAGTTTGTAGATCAAAGAAGTATATATTATAATAAAAAATGTAATATGGGTGGATCTTGGATGCAATAATGAGATACAATGGGTGCTTCATTCACTGTGTGATTATTTTTTTCTATCTATGAGAATTTTATGAATGCGTTATTTCTCATTCATTTCTTTCAAAGATCCAATTGGTTTTATTGTGTTTGGATATGAAATTAATTAAATTGGAGTTTCTTGTTGTTCACTAATCTTGCTGTGACGAATGGTTGGGAAAGATAATTTTTTTGGTTCAAAGATAAATGCATCTTGTGTGTGTGCACATGCTTGTGGCTTCAGGATTTTGATAGATTTGGAAAATCTCACATTTTGATACATTTCTCTTCAAACGATTGCATCTATTGGGTATAGAATTGTGACATGGTCCGATTCATATCCAGTAGGTTATGATCTTTCCATCATTTAATTCACAAGAGCGGTTTGGAAATGGTTTATGTCCATTAGGATTTCATTTTTGGAATTTTTTTTTAAACTCTCAGTATGTGAATCTTTTGATTTTCTAGGACAATCTAGATAATTAGGTGATCTTCATAAGTTTCAACATAGATTTGCGTCATTAGTAAGATACATGCATTGGTAAATTGGGAAATACAAAAACAAGTGCTAAAGTTGTTTTGCAGTTTGACAACTTGAAAGTACTAGCAAAGGCCTCCTTGTGAACATTCACATTTATCTTCAACTGGGTTTACTGAGAAGGTTGTACCATGACCACAAAGAACCTTGGGAATAACTGATGACATGTAACTGATTGAATGTTTGAAGATATTAAGTTGATGATCATGCAAGGCCTTAAATAAGTTAATGTATTGTATTGTCATTTATTTCAACTTGATATAATTTGTATGGTCATGGAAATACTGCCAAAGACTTCAAAGAACTGATGAATCAAGACTATGCTATCAGTAATGCATACAAGTCAAGTATTCACTAAGTGACTGCATACACCAACGGAGTGCACACCGACGATCAGAGTAAAAGAGTAGATTCACAGTGTTACCCGATGAGCTAATGCATAACATAACCGACAAGTAGAGTTACAGTGTTGCCCGACGAGCAAAATACAGAGTAACCTGATGGAAATAATTTCAATGTTGCCTGACAGAGAAGACAAGGATGGAGATCCCGATGACAACTGAAGTCACACCGATGGAATAGTCAATTATCACTGATGACTAGCTGAAGTGTTGACCAACAGAACAGAGAGTTTAGAAAATGAAAAAATGCTTAGCTGTCAAGAAGCTAAAGATAGAATTAATGGATACTTATCATTATTTTAATCATCCAGATAAAGACAGAGATAATTAATTGATTTAAAGCTGATTTTTCTAGTTGGCAAGAATATCTCTTTGAGATAAATCAGGAGTTTGCAATAAATCTATTAGCGAGAATTGTGGAACATGCCAAGAATCAAGAAAGCCAAGGAAAGGGGAAATCATGTCCATATAGAGACAAACCCAATTAATTACGAATGGGGGAATTAGGTGAGAAGAAAAATTGAAGAGGAAAGATGCTAAAGGAAATCTGAAGGAGATGAAAGTCTTCATTCTGTTATGATCAACAAGCTGAGGAAAGAGCTAGATTTTGCAGACACCAACAAACAATGAGACAACCATCACAGAGAAGAACAGTGTGGAGCAAAGGTATAAGTGATTATATTGATCAGAGAGGTAATGGACCTACAATAGATCTAAAAATATGCAATTGAGTTGTATGTATGAACAGATCATTAGTGTTTCAGTTTAACCATTGAAGCATAAAGCCTCTTAACCAAGCAGGACTTCAAATTCTTTTACAATTTAGATACATCCCAAGGAGTATCAAAAAGTTTGATCACAAAAGTAGCATTGGATGTGCCTGATACCTATTGATAGGCCAAGAGAGTTTGATCAAGGATGGTAACATTAGATGCCAGATACTATTTGACAAACTATTTCTAAATCCTCTAACAAGGTCACACCTAAGAGTGTGTTTGTAACCTTTAACATGGTTGGCTGCTAATAGAGCTCACTTCAGAAGAGTGAAAATTTGGGGTATCGATCCGAGTGGTTTTTCCCTTAATAGGGTTTCCATGTTAAAATCCTTGTGTTATGTGTTTATGGTTTATCACTTTACTTTTTTACATTTCACATATGCATTTCTGGATTGATCAGTATACTCTACATATTTATTGTGTTTCGGTAAATAGTTAACTACTTATTGGTAATCATATAGAAGAGAGATTAGCAAAGCAATCCGACAAGCAGAAAATTGATTAAAGTTTTTCAAGGCATACATCTTGTAGGACAAAAGATAACTTGAGACATAATCTGTGGTTATAATTTTTAAAGGTTGATTTAAGGATAAAAATTTGAGGCCACTAATTCACCCCCCTCTCAGTTATTGCTAACAATTGGTATCAGAGCTTGTGTGCTTAGAAGGAAAGTTTCAAGACCAAAGCTAAAGATCACAAGATGAACAGACAAGATGTGCCCAAGTTGAACAAAGATAATTTTGCTTCATGGCAGAGAAGAATAGGACTCCACTTATCAAGTATTGGTAATGATGTTACTCGATACTTAGATACTGAATATGTGTTGCCAACATGAGCACCAAAAGTTGAAAAAATGAGAGAGAATCATGAGCACAATTGCATGATGATAGAGATTTCTTCCTAACTCTCTAATGCTAAATTTGAAGATGTGAAAACCTGCAAGACTGCAAAGCAGATGTGGGAAAAATTGATTTTTGTACATGGTGGTGATAAGAATGTTTTGAGAGCTAAGGAAGAAAGCCTTAGAGGAAAGTTTGATGATCTCAAGATGAAAGAAGGTGTAAAAATCACTCAGTACAACACAAGAATCAAAGAGGTAGTTAATGCTATCCAAGGAGTTGGAGGTGTACTAGAAGAAGATACAGTGGTAAGTAAAATTCTAAGAACCTTAGTGCCTACTTATGCTATTAGAGTATCTGCCATTCAAGAAATGAGAGTAGTAGAAAATAGCAGTGTTACTCTAGACAGTTTGATTGGAAGACTGATTTTATTTGAGATGAATAACTTTGATAATAGTGTCTAACCAAACATAGAGTCTACATTCAAAACTTCTATGAGAATAAGTAAATCAAGTCATAAGCACACCATGAGAAAAGATAGTGATAGTGAAAGTGAAGAAGAAGATCTTGATGAAATTGAAGCACTTATGGCTAGTAGAATGCAGAGAGGCAAAGATAAATACAAAGGTAAATTACCAATTGTTTGTTTTAATTGTAAAGAGATTGGACACTTTGCTACAAGATGTACTAACAGAAGAAAAGATGACATAAGTAATGACAGATAATTTGAAAACAAATCTGACAGAGGTGATTACAGAAGCTACTGACAATCAGAAAGAAGAGATACCCAAGACTACAAGGACAAAGGAAAGAAGGCCAGTTACCTAGGAAAATGCAAAGATGATGATACTGACACCGAATCTGATGAAGACATCGAGATGGTGTTTGTGGCAGTAAAAGATGATTCAGATGATGATGAAGAAAGGTATGCAGAAACTTCACTCATATCTAAAGTTAGTAAAAATGATGTCTAGATCATAGATAGAAGTTGCACTCACCATATGACCGGTGATAAGAAAAAATTTGAGACTTTTGAATACTACAAAGGTGGTTCACTCAGAATGGGTAATGACACACCTTGTCTAGTTGAAGGTAGAGGAACTATAATATTGAATAACGAGAAAAAAATGTGAAAATTATTATTGGGTAAATGGATTGAATTATAATCTATTGAGTGTTTCTCAGTTGAATAATTCAGGTCATAAAGTAGCATTTGAAAAGAAGAAGGAAAAGATCTTCAATAAATCTGGAAATCTGATTGGTACCGGTGAGAAGACAAAAGGTAACATATTCTATCTGAATGATATTGACACCACTTGTTTGATTGCTACAAATGAAGACATTTGGTTATGGCATAGAATATTGTGTCATGTGAACTTTGACAACATTATAAAGATTAGCAAAAAGAGAAATGTCAGAGGCTTACTGATGATGACCAAGCCCGACAACATCATGTGTAAGAACTGTCCAAAAGGTAAGATGACAAAGTCTAGTTTCAAAATAAAAACCCATACATTTGATGCAATTCTAGAATTTGTCCATACTAATTTATGTGGACCTATGAGGACAAAGAGTTATTATGGAGATAGATATTTTATTCTCTTTGTTGATGATTACTCTAGAATGATGACAATCATGTTTCTAAAAGATAAATCAGAAGGATTTAAGAGGTTTAAATGGTATAAGGCTATGGTTGAGAAAAAACATGGTAAATAATTAAAATTCTTGAGATTAGATAGAGGAGGGGAATTTTTTTCAGATGAATTCACTAACTTTTGTAATGAGCATGGAATCAAAAGATAGGTCTCTGCACCGAGAACACCACAAAAAAATGGAATTTTTGAAAGAAGGAACAGATCCAGAGTTGATTGTGCAAGGACACTGATGATAGAGAAAGGGATCACCCAAATCTTTTGGAGAGAAGCTATCAGTACTTTTTTTTTATACATTGAATAGAGTACAATTGAAGAAAGACACCAAAAAGACACCTTATGAGCTATGGTATGGATACACACCAAATGTAAGTTATTATAAAATTTTTGGAAGTCAGTGCTATATCTTAAAAGATGATAGAAATGGAAAGCTTGACTCCAAGAGTGATGAAGGAATCTTTCTAGGGTATTCTACCAAGAGCAAGGCTTATAAATGTCTAAACAAAACCTCTAACAAAATTGTTGAAAGTGAAAATGTAAAGATAGATGAATTTGCAGAGAAAAATGAAAAGGAAAGCACTAAAGAACCTGATGACTACAATAGGTTCACTTACAATGAGGAAGTTGACACTCTACCCGACCAGCAATGTGGAGCTCCTGAAAAAAAGATCATTGCACCCGAGCATCAAGCTGCAAATACCGACGATCAGAATATTGCTCAAGATGATGCACAAAGTGATGGAGAATAGAATGAAGAACAAAATGATGATCAAGATGATAGACACAGAGCTGAACCTATACTTTCCAAATATGTTAGAAGGAACCATCCAAATAGCTAGATCATAGGAGACAAGAAGGCTGGTATGAGAACTAGAAGTAAGTCTCTAAATACAAGATGTCTTATTTGTGATTATGAGCCCAAATCTGTCAATGTTGCACTAGATAATGATGAATGGATAAGTGCTATGAATGAAGAGATTGAGAAGATAGAGAAAAAAAGACATGGACACTTGTACTGAGACCAGATGACAAGAATGTCATCGGTAGAAAATGGATATTCAGGAATAAGCTGAATAAGAATGGAGAAGTCACAAGAAATAAAGCAGGACTAGTATGCAAGGGGTATGCACAAGACGAAGTAATTGAATATGGAGAGACCTTTACACCTTTTGCTAGGCTAGAAGGAGTGAGAATATTACTTGCTTATGCTGCATGTAAAGGATTCAAGGTATATCAAATGGATGTCAAGTCTGCATTCCTAAATGGATACTTGAAGAAGAGGTATACATTGAACAACCAAAAGGGTTTGTTGATCCAGACAAGAGGGACATGGTATGTAGACTACATAAAGCCCTGTATGGATTGAAACAAGCACCCCGAGCCTGGTATGAAAGACTTCATTCCTATCTTATAAGTATTGGATTTGTAAGGACTAGTGAAAATAGTAATCTTTATTTGAAGGAAGATATTAATGCTAACATTTTGATTGCTGAGATATTTTTTGATGACATCATGTTTGGAGGCAATGATATGCTATGCAAATCATTTGCAAATGAAATGAGAAAAGTATTTGAGATGTCTATGTTTGGAGAGATCAAATTCTTTCTTGGTCTACAGATCATGCAACAAGATGAAGTTATCTTCATTACAAAATCTAAATACATCAAAGAAGTATTGAAAATATTCAAGATGGAAGAATCCAAACCAGTTGGAACAAAAATGAAAAATGGATGCAAACTGACAAAGGAAGACAAGTCATCAGAGGTAAATCAGACTTTGTACAGATCAATGATTGGAAAACTCATGTATGTTGTACACACTAGACTAGATATTGCACATGTAGTAGGAATAGTTGCTATATTTTCTGCTAATCCCAGGGAATCACATATGACTGCTGTGAAAAGAATCCTAAGATATTTGAAGAATACTAGGGAATATGGCTTATGGTACAAAAGAGAAGGCAAATTTGAACTTAAGGTCTTTACCAACGCTGATTGGGATGGAAATATTAATGACTGGAAGAGAACAACTAGAGGAGCATTTTTTATGGGTGAGAGACTTGTCTTATGGATAAGAAAGAAGCAAGGATGCATCTCTCAATCTACTGCAGAGGTAGAGTATGTTGCTGCTGCTACAAATTGCTCAAATATTGCATGGATCAAACAATTATTGGAAGGTATGCATATGAAAATTTTAGAACCAGTAATTATCTATTGTGATAATACAAGTGAAATAAATATTTCCAAAAATCCAGTCATGCATGATAAAAAAAAGCATATTGCATCAAGTATCATTATGTGAGAGAACAAGTTGAGGAAAAGGAAGTGATACTTCAGTATGTGCAATCAAAGGAACAATTGGCTGATATCTTCACCAAGCCACTACCCAAGGATGCATTTGAGTACTTGAGAAAGAGACTAGGGGTCAGACCCTTGACTACTAGTCAGTAAGCTAACTAGAAGGCTGCATCAACCTGTATATTATTATAATATCATTCATGTTGATGCAAGAAAAGAGATGAACTTCAATGATACAACTATACAAAACAAGGTATTTATCTACTCCAAGCACCAGAGTTATTACCAACGGATTGGGAAATTCAAGGAATATATTATGGATAGAAAGGATCCATTTGACATTTCTGTCAAATATTTGTTTGCAAAGATGTTTTTTTGGAATTGCTATCAAAGGGAGAGATTATATCCATTATCATCTCAGGAAGAGATTATATCCATCGAAGTATCCAAAGGGAGAGATGTAACAAGAAAGGGAGAGTACACACAAAGGAAGAGAATTACTGACAAGAAACATCACAAGAAAGGAGAACAGTCAAAGGGAGAGAGTTTGACATAGAAGGAGAACACATCATGTCAGAGAAAGAAATATTATACATCTATCCAGTAAAGGGATTGAAGAAAGAAAGAAAGCTGCAAGAATCAAATCAAAGCTATTTGAGCTTACCAAAAGCCAGAGATTTGTAATAGTTACATTAGGAAAGCTTGATGAAACTCTATATTTCATATTGTATTAGTAATAGTATAGTATGATAATATAGTATGTTGCCATCAATGCCAAAGGGAGATATTAATGACATCTAACTAATTGAATGTTTGAAGAGATTAAGTTGATGATCATGCAAGGCCTTAAATTAATTAATGTATTGTATTGTCATTGATGTCAACTTGATATAATCTATATGGTCATGGAAATACTACCAAAGACTTCAAAGAACTGATGAATCAAGACTATGCTATCAATAATGCATACAAGTCAAGTATTCACTAAGTGACTGCATACACCGACGAAGTGCACACCGATGGTCAAAGTAAAAGAGAAGAGTTACAGTGTTACCCGATGAGCTAATGCAAAACATTACTGATGAGTAGAGTTACAGTGTTTCCCGATGAGCAAAACATGGAATAACCCAACGGAAAGAATTTCAATGTTTTTCGACAGAGAAGACAAGGACAAAGATCCCGATGACAACTAAAATCAAAATGATAGAATAGTCAGTTATCACCGATGACTAGCTAAAGTGTTGACCGATAGAACAAAGAGTTCAGAAAATGACAAAATGCTTAGCTGTCAAGAAGCCAAAGATATAATTAATGGATACTTATTGTTGTTTTAATCATCTAGATAAAGCCAGAGATAAGTAATGCTTTAAAGCTGATTTGTCTAGTTGGCAAGAAGATCTCTTTGAGATAAATCAGGAGTTTGCTTTAAATCTATTGGGGAGAATTTTGGAACACGCCAAGAACCAAGAAAGCCAAGAAAAGGGGAAATCATGTCTATATAGAGACAAACCCAATTCATTATGAATGGGGGAATGAGGTGAGAAGAAAAAGAGAAGAGGAAAGATGCTAAAGGAAATCTAAAGGAGATGAAAGTCTTCATTCAGTCCTGATCAACAAGCTAAGGAAAGAGCTAGATTCTGCAGACACCGACAAACAGTGAGACAAGCATCATAGAGAAAAATAGTGTGGAGCAAAGGTATAAGTGATTATATTGATCAGAGAGGTAATAAACTTACAATAGATCTGAAAATCTGTAATTGAGTTGTATGTATGAACATATCATTAGTGTTTCAGTTTAACCATTGAAGCATAAATCCTCTTAACTGAACAAGACTTAAAATTCTTTTACAATTGAGATACATCCCAAGGAGTATCAAAAAGTTTGATCACAAAAGTAGCAATGGATATGCCTGATACCTATTGACAGGCCAAGAGAGTTTGATCAAGGATGGTAGCATTAGATGACAGATACTAGTTGACAAAATATTTCTAAATCCTCTAACAAGGTCACACCTAAGAGTGTGTTTGTAACCTTTAATAGGGTTGGATCCTAACAGAGCTCACTTCAGAAGAGTGAAAATTTGGGGTACCGGTCCGAGTGGTTTTTCCCTTAACAAGGTTTCCACATTAAAATCCTTGTGTTATGTGTTTATGGTTTATCACTTTACTTTTTTACATTTCACATATGCATTTCTAGATTGATCGGTATACTTTGCATATTTACTATGTTTTGATAAACAGTTAACTGCTTATTGGTAATCATACAAAAGAGAGATTAGCAAAGCAATCTGACAAGTAGAAAGTTGATTAAATTTTTTCAAGGCATACATCTTGTAGGATAGAAAATAACTTGAGACATAATCTGTGGTTATAATTTTTAAGGGTTGATTTAAGGATAAAAATTTGAGGTCACTGATTCACCCCCCCTCTCAGTCATTACTTACAATAACTTCATTATTCTTTCAAGAGAGGATTTTGAATCTCAAAATCCTTGCAATTCACTTGTGTAAAAGCAACGCTCAACAAAAGTGACGATAAAAGGAGGACCAAAGAATGAAAAGTTGGATAACATTACATCTTTTTCTCTAGAACAGTTTGAGAAAGGGCTTATATCATCTACAAAAAAAGGTGAGTTCCTTGAACTCACCTGTCACCATAGAGGTCACAATGACAAAGGAAATTCAAGAGAGAACCCCTCTCACCATCACACTAAGCCACATAATCCGCTTGGAAAAAAATCACACATCGTTGTTCCGATTGTCCTCGTATCCATAAACCAAAATCAAAAGTTGGAAAATCATAATTTACAACAGCCTCGTCCGATGGCTTTCTTTGTTAACGCAAAAATATCACCACTAAAATTCATTGGGAAGCTCCATGAATTGTCCAAAAATTTGGAGAAGTGTTGCACATGTTTTGTGTATGTAGAATCAAGGACAACAGAAGAGCACATCCGTGCCTTCAAATTAATTTGTAACCATAAGGAGATTTCCCACCAAGATGATTTCTTCTACTTGTTCCCATGAACTTTGAGGGAGTTTGCATATAACTGGTACCTAAACTTACCATGAGGATCTCTCTCTGCATGGCTCAAGTTTGGAACCAAATTTATGAACCAGTTTAATTTGTATGTGGAACCTGCTACAACACATCACCAGTTCATAACAATAAGGAAAGACCCCAAGGAGCCCATTTCTATGTTCAACCACTCTTTCTATAAGATGCATACAAAATTGGAAGCTCCTTACACTCTACTAGAGGCAGCCATCATACAAGTTTACCTTAAATCCCTGGACCCCTTCACTTCAATTTTTCTAAGAAGACTTCCCCCCATAGATAGGGACACCATGGAAAAGGTGTACAACAAAGCCATAATGTTTACACAAAAAATGGACCCACAATAATGGTACTTCGGGGCCATATCTACCGTTGGTAACATCGCTTCTCCACATCAATTTTCAGCAAGAAATCAAGCTTTGGCCCTCCCACACCTTTGTTGAATCCAATTCTGGCACAACCATTCACTGCCCCACCACCATCCATTACTTATCCAGGTTATTATGCTGATAAGACAACTTTATTTGAGGAAAGGATTGTGCCCCCAACGAAAATTTATGCTCACCTAGCGTCTGAGTTAGATGTAGTAAAGAAAACCCTATCCCAACTCACTAATGAGCTCAATAGGATGAAGTTAAATCCCTCGCAGAACCAAAGTGGATACCAACGGTCTCCTGCTGCTCTGAATGCTTACCCCTAGAATCAAAATCAAAGTTTCAATGCCTACAATAATAACAACATATCACATGATAAGTCATTTGGGAGGAAAAGGCCCAATAGACCATGGAATACTCGACCCAACAATGGTAGCATAACTGCAGATAATGCTAATGCTTATGAGGCTGTTGATGAAATTTTTTTTGGGGCTCCAAATCCATGCCAAGGCAATGATGTTTGTGGAAGCAAATCCTAAAATCAATATCCTCAAAACCTGGAGGAACCACCTATTTAGTTTAATGCCATGATGTTTGACTCTTATGAATCTAGAAATGGGAAAAGTTTAGATACCTATATTGAAGAAGAAGAATTATTGTTCCCATTCCAAAAGTAGAAAGAATATGAATACTCTAAGGTTCACGCCTTTCAAAATGATCATCAGAGTCCATACAATTTGAGGAGCTGAAAGGAACCTCTAACTGATGATATACCCTGGGAAAAGAACAAACTCCACCAGATCCCTGAGCAACTAACAACCCTACTTGCCTAGAGGTCTGAGTGTTCCTACATCATCTCCACCAAACATGTTTTCTAGTTACAATAGTCCGGCTTGGTCAACTGACAAATACGATGCGGTCGAATAATTGAAGAAAAAAAAGGCGAACATCTCTATGTTCAAAATTATTCAAGGCTTCCCTTCTTAGAGAGAAGCACTCCTAAAATTTCTAGACCATTCAAAACAAGGTACAACATCTAACAGCGTGAAGACCCCCACGTCCAATATCAACACTTCAAAAGCTTTCCCTGCAATTCTTAAAGACAAGGTAGAAGTACCTCCATTCCTACTTAGTCTGTGAATGTTTAGAAAAAACCTATACAATTGTCTGATTGATTCAGGAGCTTTATGTAACATCATGCCCTTGTCTATCTGCCAAAATATAGGGATGTTTCCCCAAACAACAAACTGGTTAGTAATCCAACTAGACAATACAAAGGTCAAGGTAATCAGTGTGCTTAAAGATGTGCACATCCAATTGGCCGTGGACCTAAGAATACAAGAACACATCGATGTGCACATAGTGGATATTCCTGAAACTTATGGGATGTTGTTGAGTTGAGAATGGACCAAATGTTTGAGAGGTTGGTTTTCCACCGACTTCACCAACTATGGATAACATGAAAGGGATTGAACAACCAAATCAAGATTGATGTTGAGCCCAAATTGAAAAGGATGATCACAAATTATAATGTGCCAAATGAGGTCCTGTTCACACAAAATGACCTAGGCACTTACCGGATTGATAATATACTCAAGTTTTGGATCATGGAAATGGAAGAAAAAAATCACAGTCCCATACAAGGTCTTCAAGAAGTCAACCCCAACGACGACATCTTCAAAGGTTTCATCAACGACATGATGACAAGCGTGCGACACCTGGGATGTGACACTAAATCCCAACATCCTCCTATTTAAATCTAAGATATTGATCTTGGAAAAGATGATCGATGTTTAAATCCCATAGATGCAAAAACACACAACATTTTCACATCCGAAAGACCAAAACAATATCAACCAATGCAAAAAACACACAATGATTTCCACCACACATGTGCACACTTAACATTGTGCATACCTTAGATTTAATTGGGCAAGCACGATGAAATCTAAGCCATTCATATTTTAAAAGATAATCAACATTTAAATCCCATGGGTGTGAAAACACACAATATTTTTGTGTGTAAGAAAATACACCTTCATGAAAATAAGATAAAAGACAACAATTCTATAGAAGATAATACAAAACTAATCTAAAGAATTGAAGCTAAATATATATCATCTCATGGTTCTCTATCCAAGCTTTGTTAAGAGTGCTCTCAGGCTTAATCTCTCTCAAGGACAATCCTAGAATGAGATATGTATAAAATTCAATGCTCAAATCTAGCTAGAATGCTTAAAAATGCTTAGAAATGCTCCAAGATCATGAAAGAAAATTAGCAAATGCTCCTAAACATGATATTAAATGATGATGAAAATGCTAAAAACTCTCTGAAATATCTCAAATGCTCCTCAATATGCTCTCAATATTGCTCTCAATAAGTCTATAATAAGGATGCTTTTGCTCTTGAATTCTTGGATTCCAAACACAAAGGAAATTGCTTATATTTATAGCATTTTCCAAGGGTAGGGGGTAGAGTGAATTGATCATGATCAAAGTTTGGTTAAGTCAAAAGATTTGAGGCATTTTCAAATGGAGGGAAAGTTTGTTGATCTCAAAGATATTAGGAATTAAATAATTCCATCTTTTAATTAAATTAGCCATGGAAGGGTGATTGGGTTGGATT
>MU225360.1:0-31652 GCA_018584345.1 Thuja plicata
ATTGTAAATTGCATAAATTAAACTTGGTGTACATAACAAAGGATAAACCCCCTAAGAAACACACTTATCCATTCAGGAGAAAAGGAAGATTGATTAACTCACTAGTTTTGCATGTCTTTAATGATCCGATAACAGAAAGTGGTAGCCATGAACATTAGCAAATCTCTCTTGTAATATGAAATACATAGATCATGGCATTGCAACCCTTGAGATTGAATCCACAGTGCCGCACTGCTCTACAACCTAGAAAAATTCATAGCCGTGGCGCGGTAATAGCTAGGAAGTGGTAAAATGAAGTTAAATTTTCTTTTTTTTACTTTTATGCACGTGTTGGTCAAAATTTCAACCAACACGGGCATAAAAGTAAAAAAAAGAAAAGTTAACTTTTATATTGCGACCAAAACAAATAATTTTGCTAGTTGGTCGAGAACTTTGGTCGAAATTTGTGGTCAAATCTATTAGTGAGTTGATGTGGAACTCTATCTCTTATGCATTCTACCTTAGAATTTTAAAAAGTAATTAGAGTTGATTTCATCAAATTTGTCTCCTAGACTATGTATAAACTCATTTATCTGATAAATGACTGGCCTATCATTTTTCCATACTACATCTCCAATAGAGGGAAATGAATTATGGTAGTAAAAGAAAATACATACCAACAATGAGCCAAATTTTAATGTGTTTGTCTTCCCCTTCCTTATTGTGTTCACATTGTCATATATCTGCTTCAACAAAACTTCACAAAGATCTATCTAAAGTCCTTTCTTCACTATCTTAAATTCCAGGTCTACTGCTCCACATGGTACACTATCCACTTAGGACGATTGAAACACTCGGTAAGATATTATATTGCATACACACCTTAACTCGGGATCCTCAACAATAGATATCCTCATTCCTCTTCCATCCCACCATGCCTTGGTTAGCTCAGTGAGCTTACCCTTTTCAATTTTCTTAATTACCTTGGGTCTGTCTCTAATAGGGAATCTAGTAATAATGTGCAAAACATCCTTCGTTATCATAATCGGTTCATCCAACCACATAAACTAGTCATGTACTTGGCTGAGTACCATCCTCACCCATTCAGGCTTGAATACCCTCGGTAAATATATTTCATGAATCAATCCTTTCATTTCCAGATGTGTGTGCTCATCCTTTACTCTTCCATTCATGCACAACTTATTGAATGAAGCATCAATCCCAGCTTCACAAAAGTCTTGGGTCTTACAGTGAATAAATGTGTGAACATCTTCAATCAAAATAACTCATGGCATGATTGAATATAATGCTCCCGTCATGTCAATTTATGTGGCTATATCTAGGGGCAAATTGTATTTAGAGTTCACTAGTTCAAAATTCTTTACTTGTACTGGTCTTTGTACCATCGATTCCATGATTACCTCCAAATATAATGATTTGACAAACTAGGGCATACTTGATAAAATATGGCTTCACAAACACAAATCGGTGTAACCAATTATCTCAGAAATGTCACTTAATACTTTTGCAAAGATTCAGAAATACCTTGAAATCACTTGATTTCTCGACAAAATGATCTCTCTGCAGTGTGCTCAAATGCTTTTCAAAAATGTTAGGTTCAAATGAATAACAAACTGACCTATTTATAGCTTTCCTCGATTAGGTTTCCAAAAAATTAATTATTTGCATTAAATGTACTTACCGAGTCTCTTTTACCTTTATACCAACAACATAGTTACTTTTCTTAACCGACTAAACAAAATAACCATACATTACAACTTTCAACCAAAATTTCACAACTTATCCAAATGCATCTTAATATGTTGATATGGATCTTAACTATAATGCTTAGGAACTAATGTTAGATTTATAATAAACATGCATTCCCTACATACCTCTCACCATTTAGGTGCAGCTCAGTGCACCAAACTCGGTAGAGATGGTGCTGTCTATAGTTCCAAGTGATGTTCCATCTTCCCAAGTCTTTCTCCTCCAAGTTTTATTCATTTGTTCTTTGATTTCTTCAACAATAGATGGTGCACTCTTTGTAGATTCATCTTTGGTCATTGCATCTCCTCAATATCTACAATTTGTCGCTAGGTGTACTACCCTATGATAATAGAAATATGCCATGTTAGTGCTCCTCCATGATCTTCTATTATACCTTTTAGGCATCAATATGCAATTTGCAGCAATGTGTCCATATCTTCCACAAGATAAGCATGAAATCCTTGTATTATAATCCCATGGTATATATGTGCCTTCTTGGTTAGTATTTGCATTGTCTCGGTTAGGAATCCACTTATCATTTGTTTTCCTTTTCCTACACTCTTTAGTCTTGTGACCATAATTGGTGCACTTCTTGCAGTAACAATAAAACTTAGGTTTCCTTGTGTTGTCAGTAAAGTTGGTTCTACACTCAAAAGCTTGATGTCCATACTTATTACATCTAAAACAATAGCCATCAAATTTAGGTGTACTCGGTACTTTACCTTTCCTACTTCTACAAACATTAGCAGTGTGTCCAGGCTTCCCACAATAATTACAGCTTGGCTTCTTTAGTTTTAGTGGGGGTACAGTATCTCAATCTTTCTATGCATTAGATGATTCTCCTTTCTCAGTAGTGATTCTCTCATTGAATCCAATTCCCAATCCATCATTACTTTAATTCTGATTCTTAACCTATTTTTCCAGTGATTTCAATGCATCTTCATTTCTTCTCAGTATTTTATTTGCATCTGTCTCAACTTTCAATATTTTGTCCATTCTTTCAATCTCAGCTTTCAGTGCTTGGTTCTCAAATTCCTTTCAGTTACAATCCTAATTTGCATTCAGAAGTTGGTGGGTCATATTATAGTTAACTTGGGTCATCCGTAAGATTTCATTATGTTTCTCAATTAACCTGATTTCAACTTTTCTTTTGTCATCTTCAACAATTTTCTTTTCATCCTCAACTGTCCTTTTACATTCAATTAGTTCAGTCATTCTTATGCTATCAGTTTCAAGATCTTTCTTCATCAAATCCAACAACTTGGTAAGTGAATCATTCTTTTCAAGTAGTTCTCTTATGACAGTCTTAGACTCATCATTCACGCTTCCTTTAGATGCAGTCTCAAGTGTATCAACTTGTTCTTGTGTACCCTTCAGTTCATCATATAAGTTCTTTCTTATCCTCAGAGACTTCTCAAGTTTCTTTCTCAGATCCATGCACTCTCCAACTTAGATTCAAGACCATCAATCCTTTTGAATTGCCTATAACCTTCCATGACTAAGATCTTTAACTCTTAGGTGGTCAACCCTTTAACTCAAGAGTACAAGATCTAATACCAATTATTGGAATAACTATGTAAAGTTGGGACTAAGAGGGGTGGGGTGAATTAGTACCACTAAAGGATTTCTAATCACATTCACTGATTAAACCATATACTGTTGCTTGCTTATTACTGAGTTCATGACTTTGAAATAAAAATAATGTAATGCTTATAAAAAAATAACATCAAAACATTAAAAAATTATAACTCATAACACCATGATTTAGCAATGTAGAAAATCCATGGTTAGAGGATAAAACTGTGATGGGGATGACACCCACAAGCTTCACTAACTACAGTATAAAGGGTGCTTGGTTAGAGCTACAAAGTTTAGCTATTTCTAACAGCTTACCCAGTTAAGAGTATATATAAGACTTGTTATGTCTACTTGGTTAAAGGATTTTTACAAATTCTACACTTAGAGATGTACCCTATTAAAGGATTTACAAATATAAGATCGGTTAAGATCTACCTAGTATTCAGATTTAAAGGTCTGAATACAATAGTATAAAAAACTTAACAATGTCTGTAAAAATGCATCAAATGTAAATGTTGTCTAGACTCTATGTGCTCTGATTTGTGTTACCTCAATCATAAAATGTAACACTGTTCTTTTCTTCTCTGCTGTAACTAAATTTCTAATTGTTGCTCTCTGCTATTCTCTTATTCTTTAGTAACTCCTTTAACTTTCACAACAAAAACAATAACAAATCTCTGTCCTCTTCTCTTTCTTTTGTATATTTATCTCTTGCAAATTCATCAATATATAGATGATTTTTACCTCTTAATCTTATGTGTTAGGTATGCTATAAATTTATTTTGACCGTTAGATCTTCTTTCCAGCTCGGTGACCATGTCACTTTTACCTCGGTACTTGTTGTTTTTCTTGGAAATGAAAAACTTTATTTTTTTTCGTTTGATCACTACCTTAGATCTTAAATCTAAATTATTTGAATCATTGATCATGTAAAAAACTATTATAAATTCTTTAAGTACTCATAATTAATGCTCTGACAATCATTAAATGTGATATGATCACATTTTGAATTAACTGTCTAACTAGGTTGACTAACTACACAATACTCGGTTAAATGATCTTCATCACTTGGTGTACAATCAACTCGGTGTACTACATGCACTCGATGTAGGTGTTTGGTAATCTGTTAACTTTGTTACTTTACTGACTGGATCAGTGTGGATTATCAACTCGCCTTATCCTTGACTATCTCCTTTTACCAATTAATTCTCCTTGACTCCATGACATTGACAAAACTAATGACAACAAAATACCTTAAAGAGATAAAAAAAATTCTCTTGAGACTCAACCTCACTTGTCAAGTTCCACACTTGAAGGTTTTTTCCATGTTTCACAAAGTTGCCTAGGTCGCTAACCACCATCTATGCAAGGGTGCAAAGTTTTGTGACAATATTTTTTGGCACACCTAGCGGGATCGATTCAGTTGCATAAGTCCAATGGTTAGCTAGTTAAAGCTTCATTCACTAAGAATTTGGGTGTTTCTTAGTGCTAACAACCTTTGGAGGTATTTTAATCAAACACCATGGCGACTTTGAATGCAAATTTTCTAGTTTTAAGTAGTGCTAGTGTTGGTATGTACAAAGGTCATTTATGATCATTTGTAATTTTCAAATTTTCTATGAGATTTTTTATTTGAATGCTTTAACATGGAGTATTTTAATTGAGATGAATCCTATCATTCCCCATATCATGATATTTCTTTCCCCGCACCTTCCTTTTATCAAGATCAACCTAAACCTCAACCTTTCTTTGGCAATATCAAATGATCAATATGTTCCACCTTCTTACCACCCTCTCGCCTCTGCTCAATTCTTAAGTAAAATGGATATTAGTGGGCTCAGGGATTAGGTTGTGGACCTTTGTGGTAGCTTTTTAGCCTAGGCATGGTTGTGAATCAATTTTCATATATTCCTCTATGTTTTGAGGACATGGGTTATCAAGGGTTGAGAATCCTTTTGTGGAGTTGGGCTGAGCAGTTGTATGAAATAGAAAGACAAAAACCGTTGGGTATGAAACTGGGAGAATTAGCACACCAGGTCCTTCGATTGTTGGTGTTACTATCTAAGAGGCAACACCTTGAGATGGTTGCAGAAAAAGAGAAACAATTAGAATCTCAACAAAGGAAATATGAAGAAGAGATGAAGGCCAAACAAAGACAATTTGAGTAAGATATTGCAAAGAAAGTGATTACAAAGGATGAAAAAATGAGGCTTTTATTGGCTAGAGTACAAGAATTATATTACTAGGTAGCCCCTTCCCCTAAATATGTCATTCCATGCTTCATAAATCCCCCTCGATTACAAGATCCTACTGTTGTAACTCTTCCACTCCTTATGCAAGAAACATTACTCTCTCAATCTTCTACACTTATTTCCATTTCACTCTTTAGGAGTGAACCGGGTGTGTGGACTGTTGATGGTCCAAATATGTCATTTTGGGAGGAGTTTCAAATTGTTTTTCATGATCTTTCACATGGGCTAGAACTATATCAACCAAAGGAGGAAACAAAAGAGTTGCAAGAGGATATTGAGAAGGTTGTATTTATGCAAACCTCTCTGCAGATGAAGACTAAATAGATAGAAGAGGATCTAGTACTCTTATTTGAAGAGCTTCCGTCTTTTATGGAGGAAGAAGAAAACAATGAAGTTGTTCCTACCCTTGAGGAAGAAATCTTGGCTTTTGAGCCTTTACCAGAACTAGATGACTTTCTGCATGAGTGCAATTAGCCATCTAGGGGTAACATGTATTGTTATAAATTATGTAAGTGTAAAGTATGTTATGAAAAAAAATGCGATATAAATAAAAGCATTCCATTAACTACAAACAATATTAAAATATAACATATACAATATGTACAATTTTAAATGATGAAGATAAAATATTCTTTTAATAATATAATAATGACCAATAACATGTTCATCACCAAAATTAAATTGTGAATCAGACAATTTATAATATATGCATGTCCATAGATTGTAAGGACAACATAAATTGTACAATGTATACATCTATATATTGTCAATCAGACAAAGAGAATGAAATTGAAAAAAAAATGTTTAATCTCAAATCAACTAGATGCAAATTTTGGCATATAATTAAATCCTAATCCTAAATTAAATTAAGCTACAATATTAATTGTAGACTAAGGGAGTTTGAATGGGCATGGATGAGAAAAGTTTGTCAAGATTTTAAGGCAGTATAGGCGTGGATTATATATCCTCTAATGATGAATCATATGATGAAGATGATGGTTTTGGTTCCATCTCGTCCTGAGCGTGTTGCAAGGTGCAGTTTCCTATTATTTTGGGGAGCCTTTTTGGAGCTTTGGTGTGTCTTTTCTTTTCTTTTTCTTATTGTGTTCCGGTGGAGTTCCATTTTTTTATTGGTTTTGGGGTTCCTTCTTTGACTTCTTTCTTTTCTTTTCTTAAGGGAGGCCTTACTGGTTTTAGCTTTAGTAGTTTGTGTGTCATTTGTGGTGGTTTCTCTATGGAAGGATTTGAGTTGTTCATTGTGGAAGAGCTTTTTTTTTTTCTTGTTTCTTCTTGTGGTTGTAGTTTCAATGACTCATCCCATGAGACTTGGTCTTGCAGGATTTTTTGGCTATTACGTCTTTCTTCTCTCTGGTGTGGCATTAGGTTTGCAACCCCTCCATTTGGCCTCTTTCTTGATGGGATTTTTTTTGGTTTCTATGGTGTTCTAGTGTTCTTGGCACCTTCTCCTAGCCTGTAGCTTCTCCTCTTTGGGAATTCTCATTTGTGGTCTAGTTTCTTTGTATGGATCCTTGCCTCTATGATTTTTGTTTCCCTTTTGTTTGGGGGCTTGGTTAAGGTTATGCTTTGGATTTTTTCCCTCTTATTGGACTATCTTTCTTGGTCTTTTGGGTTCCCCTATTTTGGGTTCCTCAACTCTCAGTCCTTATTTTGGTCTCTATTTTTTCAAGAGGTCTTTCTTGAGCCCTCTCTTCAGGATTTCTGGTTTTTTCTTCTGTGGTTCTCTATTTCTTTTTTTGGAGTTGTTTTGGGCTGATACTATTGCTTTTGGTGGCCTATGTTGTTTTGTTGTCCTATTTCATTTTGGTGGTCAAGAGGTTGCTTCATATTTTAAAGGTCCCTTCTTGATGTGTTTTTGGTTAGGGTTGTGTTGTGTCTAGGATTTGTTTGGCCTTGGTTATGCCCTATTCTTTTTTATTATTTTTCTTAATAGGGTTGTTCTTATTTCTTGCTTGGTTCCTCCCCATTTGGTTTCTATTATGGTGGAGCCTGCCCCTATTGAGATGGGGTTTCTCTGTGTGGCTACTTTGTGGGTTCAAATCATCTTAATCCTACTTTCCTCTCTCTCTCTCTATGGATTATTGAGGAGGATAATTTTCCTATGGAGGTGGAGAATCATGTTGGGGTTGAGGATAAATGTTGTTTTTATTCTCTTCTATTGGTTGTGGCTACTTGAATGTGGGGGTGAATGAGGTCTTCATGCCCCTTCTTCTATTTTCCTTCTCTGTTGTTCCTATGGAGGTGGGATCCTCTCCTATAGAGGTGAGGAGTTTCCAAAGAGAGTGGGAGATTGGTTGGCAGTGTGCCTTTGATGTTGGATGCTTAATGGTTGTGGGAGCCATTTCAAAGCCCAATCTGGAGGTTTGGGGAGCCTGTCAAAACCCTATTGTCTTCATTTTTGGGTTGTTAGATCCTATTTTTATAGTGAGTGTTTATGGTGATATTTTATTGCTAGTGATTATTATGGTTGTGTGATCCTTGTTAAAACCCATGTTTCAATATTTCAAGTTGAGGGAGCCTTCAAAAACCCCCATTATTGAATCTTTCAGTGAGTGTTTATTGTTCTATCTGGTGTTGGTGAAGATAAAGGTAATGGGAGCCTTATTAAAACCCATATTTCCTCAGGTTAAGGGAGCCTGGAAAAAACCTTAGTTTGTGAATCCTCTAGTGAATGCTTATTATTTTTATCTAGTTACTGGTAAATGTAAAGGTTGTGGGAGCCATTTTAAAACCCATGTATTTTCAGGTTATGGGTGCCTAGTAAAACCCTCGGTTTGTTGTTTTTAAGGTTAAGGGGGCATTAGAAAACCCTCCTTTATGAGTTGTAAGGCTTCAACCTAGTGATTTTATATATTTCTCTTAGTATGAATATGTTCAGATAGGTTTCTTTTGCTATGAATCTGGTTGATGTTGCTCTGAAAAGTTAGACTCTATGTAGCTATTTGCTTAGGATGACTTCTAGATCCCTCTTAAAATTTATTTGTAAGAGGATTTTGGGTCCCTTCAAAACCTTTTTTTCCCTAATAAAAAACTACAAACTTAATTGTAATTAAACCCTAACTTGTAAATTAAACTACAATCTTATCGCTATTTTTACCCTAACCCTAATCTCAACTTCTATCCTAACCCTAACCAAACCTTTATCAGAGAACCCTAACAATAATTAAACCTACATTATAACTGAACTTGAATCCATATATAATTAAACCCTAATGTATAACTATTCATCCACTTTCATGATAAAGGATAATTATCTTTCATATCTCCTACCATTCTAGAGTAAGTCTCATGTTGTTCTTTTTCATTGACACATCTCAAGTGTGGACCATATGATAGTTTCAAGATGAAAATCCTAAGTTTGGTATTTTTTATATTTTGGTTGAGTTATTTTCCATAGTTTAGTGAGTACTTAGCTATCATGTACATGAGAGACTACAATGAGAAGGTAACTCTAATAAAAGTTATAATTTTTAGATAGTTATTGTAAACTTTCTCTTGTTATTTTGAAAGGAACTATATGTTCATTGAAGTAATTTTTTTTCACATCTCCTTTAGCAATGTCTGATGCAGTTAGTTAGATGTCAAAGGGTTGGTAATTATGTCATTAGCTTCACTTTTATGGTAATTATATCTAATGTAACTAAGTTTTACTAGCCTACTGATCATATGTTTATCCTTCTAAATTATCATGTATCCTTGATAGTTTATGTTTGCACCAACATAACTAATTGTAATCACCTAAAAATGGTCTAGCAAACCCATAGCCCCCTTTTCTCAAATAATTGGTCTTAATAAATCCTAAATCTAAGACATTATCGCTAGACTCTAAATTATTGAGCATTTAATCAAACTTTCTTATATAAGTTTAATCCTAACTTGTTGAACCAAATAATCAAACATCAAAGCCTAAACCCAAAAAGCATAAAACATTGGGCTAAATCAAAAAGTCCTAAGTTCAAAAAGTGAACCCATTCACATATGGGTGTGCACTAAAAAATCAAAATAAAACAAATAAAAGGGAGAAAATACCAATTTTGTCTTATTCTCCACAAAGTTGACCAATCAAAATCACTTTATCATCTCACATGGATTGAGAGGAATTGCATCTCCACCATTGATAAATATATTTTGCCTCTTAATATCAACCACTCATTTCTTGGGATCTCTTATAAAAGGGACGGCTCCCCTTGCTCATTCATAACAAGAATATTTGAAGTAGAGTTATAATGCTATTTTCATTCTAGAGCTCATTAGTGCATTCATAAGTTCTTTGATTTCATAAGTAGTTTCTCGCATTCTTGCATTGTTAGCTTCATTTCTTAGCTTAATGACATCCTAGTTTCATTTTCTAGCTTAATAGTAGATGTATGTTTCTTTAGCAGGTTGCATTTGCATTCTTAGTCTCAATCTCATTCATAGTTTGATAGTTCATTGCATCTTTCATTTTCTAAGTTTTGAGGGAAAAGCATGCAAGTCTATGCATCTTTCTCATCCTCTTTGCATTGAATCTTCTATTTTGGAGTAGTCAAGTCACTGATTTCTCTATGTCCAATCTGATGGACAACTATGAGAATCATACTCACTTCAACTAGGAAGCAATAAGCTGGTTTCAAGGGTTTTTATGATAGTGCTTTGAATCTTATATTTTCTACTAACCCCTTGATATAATGGTTTATTTAAGTGTTTGGGTGTAGATATTGATCACAGATTTTACCACACATATTTTTGGCACCCACTGTGGGATAGAAAGTTGCATTTTTGCCTCATTTTCATGATTTCTTGCATATTTTTGATGAAACTACGCTTTCTGTCATACTGTTATCTATCCTCTATCATACAACAAATCTCAGAGTGGTACTTTTTTGTCTGGGAACAAACATATTTTTGTATGAACTTTTATTCTCTGCCTTTTGTCATATCAGATCATTAGAATTGTCGTATGAGGTTTTGTGAGACTCTATTTTGTCATATGACAGTTGATGTATTGTCATATGAGTTTTAATGCCAGTTTGTGTTCTGTACTTTGTCGTTTGGAAAACAATCTTTTTTTTTAGGGTTTCTCTTGAACTAATTTTGGCTTTCTAATCTTTTACATTTCTTCTATGCTCTTTTACTATCTGGTTTTGTAGCCTAATTTATTTTTGCAGAACATTTTGAGGAAGAGTCGCTTGATGAAGTTACACTTGCACACTATTTTTGCTAAAATTACTAACGGTTTGTGCTTGTAGGACGCTTGCCAAAGAAAAATTGAGATTACTAATGGTTGTACTTGCAAGTTTGCTTGAGATTACATCAACCAAATAAAATGTGTCTTTTTAGTGGATTTCTTAGGCACCTATCTTAATTAGAGTGTTGTTTGTTTTGGTAAGATTAGACTTTAGGTAATTATGCTCTTCTCTTTTTGAGAATAAAAAATGCAAACATGTTTGATTGAACTTGAACAAGTAACACTTTTATTTTGGTAAATGAACATGTGATTGATGTGTTTGGGAGACAATATGGAGTATAAGAGTATGCTCTTTTCCTTTTGGAAAATCAGAAATATTGACCTCTACTAGCTATCCATTTACTTTTTCTTGCATTTAATTTTAAAGGGCCTGCCAAGAGAAATATTTTGGGAATGACCTAAGTGGGGAACAAGAAGATCTAGCTACTTCCACCCCACTATAATAAAATAATTCCTTCAATCCAAAGAGAGGGAAGACATGGATATTTAATATCTCTAATGCTTCTTCACTTGTAGGGCCTCGTTGCCTCAATCTTGCTAAGCAAGAACTACTTTTGAGTGGGCACTTGTAGGGCCATTCTTGGTCTTAATCTTGTTTACAAGACTACAAGGGAGATACATTCAACTTGTGTAGGGCCGAGAGGTCTGAATCTTGCATGCAAGACTACATTTTGGGTGCTTGTAGGGCTACATGCCTTAATTTTTCTTGCTAAACTACAAGGGGTAGTCATGAATGGATGAAATTACTACACTTTTTAGATAGAGGTGACCCGATCTTCCTCCAAAAGTATGATAATCTTTGTGCAAGGATTGATCCAAGTGGAATTTACACGGATCACCCCAAAATTTTACACCCAACATATGTATTCCCACTTGGAAATTTTAAAGCATGAATGTGGCATGGGGGAGCTTATGCGATTTGAGCATTGAGTCTCTTTCCAAAACCCATAACGTGCATAGTCCTAGAAAAATACAATATCACTTTGTGTGAGGTGAAAGAATATAAAGCGTGGGCAACGATTGTGATACTAAGCTAATTTGACTATAGGGTAGAAAGTGTTTGGTTCTTCACTCTTTGGGCTTGATGTGCTTGTACACCTTGAAACTTGACATATCCTACAAACAAGAACACTTTGACAACAAAAAACATCAAACGTCAAGATTTTTACCTCATTAGACAACACTGCCTGAAATCTTTCATGCACAAGTGGAAAACTATTCCAGAATCTTTTGTCATTTCTTGCCATTACATTTTTCTTATGACAGAACACCTAGAGGATAGAAAATTGTATGAGGACTAGTGTATTGTCGTATGGGAACCCCTGAATTGTCATATGAGACCTAAGTTGAAATCAGTCCAATATTAAGATCTTTGGCATTTGGTCACACTCTTGCAACATCAACTATCGTACTTTGTCACGGTCTTTCCCAACTTTCAAATCTAGTGGCTTTATTCGTCATTGTCCTTTGTCCTAGTTTCTCACAATTCTCTCGATCATATTGGCTCTTTGATCTTGGTTATCTATCAACTTTGTCACAAGTGTCATCTAGTAGGTATTCAGAACTCAAACACACGATACATTGTACAAGTTCAACAAGTAGTCTCTTTCATCAAACAAATATTTGAAGCTTTGGCATTAACTTGGAAACTTGATCCTCTAGAGACGTTAGTCACAGATTTTTGTACATGGTCCAAATGAGAAGTCAAAAAGCTGATCTTGATTCCAAGGGAAAAGCTACTGACAAATTTTCTCAAGCCCACCTTCTTGTCAGAAACCCAAAATAGATTTTGAGATCTCACATAAGGACACTTCAATTCCACAACAGACAATAATCTTGTTTGACTCATCAAATTTGGTTGCATACAACACATCAACCATGTCAACTTACGATTGGGGGTCCCAACATGACCACTGAAGTCAACATAATAGTGCTTCTTCCTCCATAGAGGATCCCACTTCCGAAGAGATTAGGAAGTGCCAACAAGATAAACACTATCAGAAAAATGATGCACACTATCATGCAATTGGACAAAGACAAGTACTTCACGCATCTTGAATCAACAAGTGTTAAGCTCCCACTAGATTTTGACAATGAGGGACTCATACAACAAGAAGAGGAGTCACCTATTACTATTCTCAACCAAAAACTACAAGACATGAGATGCAAGTTGAGGGAACTCAAGAAAGGGAAGG
Organism: Thuja plicata; assembly: GCA_018584345.1. NCBI lineage: Eukaryota > Viridiplantae > Streptophyta > Pinopsida > Cupressales > Cupressaceae > Thuja > Thuja plicata. Next base: position 13,020 of record MU225360.1, read on the forward strand.
AAAAACCTCCTAGTAAGTACTCATTGGAATCTATATGTCCCTCCCCCTTCGCTAAAAACTTGTACATGCCACATTTTCTCCCAAAGCTTGAAATTACTAAGTACAATAAATAGAATGGGGAAGGTGATCCTCAAGATCACGTAAGAGAATTTTGTGCTCTTAGTATGGAGTTCATGCATGAGAAGACATATCTAATGAGACTATTCTCACTTAGCCTCAGTGGCCAATCTTTGGAATGGTTCACAAAGCTCACACCTAGTATTCAGACATTCGATAAACTTGTACAAAGGTTCATCCAATGCTACTCATACAACATCTTACACACGGTTACGATGCTAAATCTATAAAAAACTAAGAAAAATGCTGGTGAACCATTTGTTAAATTCCTCTAGAGGTGGAGAAAGATATTTGCAAGATACCCTAGACAAATACCAGAACCAGAAAAGATTGACATCTTCATCAACAACATGGTTCCTGAGATGAATTATGCAGCGCAAATGCAAAAACACACCTCTTTTAGTGACCTAGTTGACAACGCCATGAGGATTGAGGATGTTCTTGTAAGGAAAGGGGATCTAACCTTGAACAAAGATGCTAAATCCTCTAACAATAGAAATAACAAGGACAAGAGTAAATACTGGAATAAGAATTGTAATGTGGTTAACAATGATGTAGTTGACTCACCCGAGTTCAAACCTAATGAGCCAATATTTTACCTTACTAATAGCATAGAGGGTGCCAGGCATAATTCAGTTACTCCCAATGCTCCTAAGAACACTGAAGACTCCCAAAAAGACAAGGCACCTTGGATGTCATGAACCAAGCAAAGTTTTACTCCTCTTGGGGAACCTTTGGAAGATGTGTTGAAAACATTGGTTACTAACAAGATTATCAGGATTCCCGAATCAAAACCATGGGAACTTGAGGTAAAACCTAAATGGTGGAATGGAAATCACTACTGTGAGTTTCATAAGAACAAAGAACATTTGAAAAATGATTGTATCAAACTAAAACATGTGATACAAGATCTAATCGATAATAAAACTATCACAATTGGTACTCATGGATCAAACGATGACCATAAAGCCTTCAAGAAACCCTTGCCATCTTACGAGAAAGGAGAATCCTTAAAATCCCTAGGAATGACGGTGAATCATACCTATACCAACACTGACAGGTTAATCAATGTCATCATTAATAATGATAAAAAAACCGATTCTACCAACGTGGTCACTAGAGGTCAATCCAAGGTCATTCTTAAAGGGGTGACATTTGTACCTAAGTAAACCATTGCACCAATAGAAAAACCTTCATCATCAAAACAAGTTACTGTGAGTTAAAATCTAGTCGATCAGTTACAATGAAATCCTGCTCAGATCTCTATACTAGAATTGCTAAAATTGTCATCATCGCATAATGAAATTCTAGAGACTGCACTTGTGGAAACTAATGTTCCCAAAGACCTTGATGTTGGCAAATTCTAGACCATGGTAAAATCATTTCACGTCCCCTCATTATCTATCTTTATTAGAAGAAGATGACAACGCCCTTAGTCACCCACATAATCAACCTCTGCACATAGAGGTCTTGATCCACAAAAGTTGGGTTAAGCACATTTTGATAGATGGAGGCACTGGTTTGAATATATGCACCTCAAGCTAGTCATAGCACTAGGATTTTCTAAACATACCATTGATCCTCAAAAGAAGATCACTATTAAAGCATATGACGAGGAAGAGAGATCATAAAAAGGACTTGTGTTGCTACCTATCAGAGTGTTCCCTATGGAAAGAGATTTTACCTGTCAAGTGCTTGAGTTTCCTCTCACATATAACATATTTCTAGGCAGACCATGGATCCATGACATGCAAGAAATCCCCTCCACTTATCATCAATGAATGAAATTTCCATATAATGGGGTAGAAGTGTCTAATCCAGCTAACAGTGCCTACTCTTGTAACACTCTGAAATAAGTTGAAAGTATGGTTCCACACAAAAAGGAGGCATCAAAAACTTCTGAAATAGCTCAAAAGGCACTAATGAAAAGCTTTGAGGGAAATCTCAAGATCAGTAACAAAAGCATGATATAATACCAGTTGACTTCTCTCCCTACTTCTCCTAGATCTTATGGTATGCCATCCTCATCCTTCCCACCTTCAAATGGTCAACAAGTAGAAATACATAAGGGAACTGGAATGGTAAAGGAACGTGTGTCTCTTTCAGAAGAGAATGAAGAGAAAGTTGTTCTTGCATGGCTATACAAGGATGAAGAACAAGATTAAAAAGTAAAACATGTGGAAATTCTCCCACATAAGTATGGGAAAGGATATCAAATAATTAAACAAATGGGATACAAAGGTAAAGGACCCTTGGGAAAAGACAAAGGTCTTATATAACCCCTTCATGTTGAATTTTGAAGTCCCACAGATAGGACTGGCTTGGGGTACCATGAGAAGAAGAGCCACCCCTCTCCTAATAATGACCATCCTAGTGGCTCTCACATAGATTCATGTGATACAGATACTGAAGATGAGACCGAGAATACTACTCTCTGTTTTGAACAATTGATGCATTCCACCACAAAAAATCTAGCTTACCAAGGGGAACCTTACATCCCATCATTTCACAGAGCTTCCTTTGAACCAAATGGGTCCAATACTTCACCAAATGTGACAGAGATACCAACGCAAGAGTTAGACATGCACTTAGAAACATAAGATAGACATCCTAACTGGGGGCAGCTTGTCTTCACCTCTTATGTCCTTGACTTACCACATTTTTCAAATAATGGGGTGCACGCTATTGAGGAGGATTCTCCTGGTACCTCTCACAAATAAGAGGATGATTCTACTAAGTGTGGAACAAATTAGAAACATGAACATAATAAATATATCAGTGTCCCAAGGAATCTCTCTCGCTATTTGGAAAATAGAGATCATGCTCCTATCCAATTTGACTATGGACAAGATAATAATTTACAAGAACAACATCCTAATCAGAGGAAAACTATGGCTCCTACGCATGTGTTAGACTTACCTCACTCAATTGAAACATACTCTGATGAGTATGAATGGGATTCCTTCTCTGATGCTACCATGGATATTGAAGTGGATATAGTTCACAAGTTTGCACCTCATGTCCTGCATGGAGAAAGTGTTCGCATCGATGGACCTCTAAGTGAACATCCCAAACTAGAACCCGTCCTTATTCCCGATGATAACTATTCTTCTGAAGAGGATGGAAGGATGCCTCTTCCACCTAACACAAACTAGAATTTTGGGAGAGAACCGTAGAATTCTCTTTCATCTACTACTCAGGACTGGGATTCTGACCGGCGCTCTAGCCATGCAACCACATCAACCAACAATAGAAGTGGTCTTGTATCTACTGGTTACATACATGATTTCACTGATGAACAATGGTAACAATGGGATCATGAAGCAACAAAAGAATAAGCAACCTAGCATCTTCAAGATCTTCAAATATTGGACATGGCTCCTAGCCCACGTATCCTATCTTCAAGAATCTAGGGTATGCCAATGACTATTTTCCTAGAATGCATGGCTTCTCACAAAGCATGAGAAGAAGCTAACGCTAGGTCAAATGGATTGAATCCTCAAACTACTAGCAATGACTCTGCTAAAAGTGTTAGGGAAAATTGTAGTCTACGCAATCCTTCAGATAGTGCCATCGTAGATCTTCTCTTACCTATTGTAGACCTTAATCAAAATAACTCGGTGCTATCCTTGGAACCTGTTGGGTCTTTACCTCTTGTTCATCCTAAGCTCATTGAATGGAACCCAAATGAACCCTTGAACCTCATTTCTGCTCCTAATGACTACACCTTAGCCTACTACTTGAATGCCATTGAACCCTTCACCTCTTCCATGAGTACAACAAGCATAAACATGACAAAGGGGGACATCAAGCTCCTTAGCCTAAAGAGAAAAGATAAAAAGGAAAAAAAATGTTTGATGCTGAAAACCACTTTGTGGCATTATCAGAACTAAAAATAGTAAAAAAAAAAGGCGTATCCAATGGTGAAAACCTCTTTGAGGCACCGAAGGATGGGGAACTTGATCTACTTCCTGATCACCTTTAGGAAAGATCATCAGTATTGATAGAACCAACACAAGCAATAAATTTGGGAATAGTAGAGGCACCTTAGCTAATCTACCTAGCACAATCTCTATCTGAGCAAGAAAAGAAAGAGTTTGTCCAATTCTTCATAAAAATGAAAAATCAACTTTGGTTGGTCCTATTCAGACATGTCAGGACTAGACATAGACCTGATTAAGCATCATTTGTCAATTGGTCTAGGAATTAAGCCATTCAAACAAAAGCTTCACAAAATGCATCCTCATGTGGCACTATTAGTCAAAGTAGAAGTAGAGAAACTACTGAAGGCTGAATTCATTCGTGCTATAGCATACACTGATTGGATTTATAACATTGTTCCTGTGACTAAACATGATAAGTCCATTCGAGTTTGCACAAAATTTAGGGATTTAAATAAGGATTTTCCTAAGGATGATTTCCCGTTACCTAATATTGACATGATTATGGACCTCACGACTGGTTACGAGATGTACTCACTAATGGATAGATTTTCTAGCTAACTAGATAAGAATAGCTCTTGAAGATCAAGAGAAGACCTCTTTCACCTTCGCCTGGGGCATGTTTTGTTGGAACATCATGCCTTTTGGCCTAAAAAATGCTGGAGAAATATACCAATGAGCTATGGCTACTATATTTCATGATATGATGCACAAAAACATGGAAGACTATGTAGATGACACCCTGACAAAATCAGAAAGGAGAGCTACTCACCTAGAGGATTTAGAAAAGGATTCTAGACCGAATGGAACAATTCAAGATTAGACTAAATCCTAAAAAATGTGTTTTTGTTGTAACTTCTGGTAAACTGTTGGGATGCATCATTTCAACGAAAGGAATTGAGGTTGATCCTGAAAAGGTAGAGGCAATAATGGACATGCAACCTCCTTGCAACATCAGTCAAGTTAGGACTCTACAAGGCCAACTCCAATCTATTAGAAGGTTCATATCCCAACTTGGAGATAAGGCACAACCTTTTACAAGAACACTGCACAAAGGAGTTACATTTAAATGGTATGAAGGGTGTGAAAAACATTTCTAGCAAATCAAGGAATATTTAGCTAATCCATCCGTACTGATGGCACTAATTCCCGAAAACATCTTCTCCTCTAGATTTTAGCTACCAACACATCCCTGCCAAATTTTCTAGCACAACATGATGAAATAGGAAAATAAAGAGCCATATATTACATAAGCAGAACCATGGTGTCCTATGAGTATAATTATACTATTGTTGAAAAAGCCTGCCTTGCTATAGTTTTTTCTTCTCAAAAACTAAGACACTACATGCTAGCACACTTTGTTAAGATAATTGCCAAGATAGATTCTCTTAGGTACTTGTTGAGAAAAGAACCTCACTAGAAGGCTGGCTAAGTGGGTTATGATCTTGATTGAATTAGACATTGAATACATTGATAGAAAAGAAATCAAAGGACAGGTTCTTGCTGATCACCTAGCTGATGCTCCTTTGCAAGGTACACAACCACTGCTGTTATAATTCCCTGATGAAGCCATTTTACATCTCACGGTGATGACATTAAGTTTTTCCATTAGTATACTTAAAGGGAAAAACATGATAAAGGTCATCGACTATAAGCATAACCGGCGGACAGTAAGCATAACCGGCGGACAACAAGCATACCTGACAGGACAAAATGTCTAAACGTGAAAATGCTAAGTATAGAAATTACCAACGACAAGCATAACCGATGATACAGTTTTGAGAACATCGCTGACAGAGTAGAAAAGGCATACCCAATGAATAGCTCAATTAAGGAACACTAATGGAGAAGAAAACTGACAGACTGACAGAGCAACCCGACCATCAGAACCGACAGTCAGTTAGAGAACCCACAAAAAGTGGATCTAACTTTACACATCAGATAAAGCAATGTAATTCTGTTTATAGAGTTTTTATTTGTTTTAAATCTTAACTTGAGGGTCAAGCAAGCATATTGTAAATGTTTTAAAGCATCCTAACAGATCTAAAACATATCTAACTAAAGATCAAGGTCAAGTTGTAAACCTTGGATCTAGAGTAAATCTGAAAAGCATGAATCACGAACAGAGCTAGAAACTAGTATAAATAGATGTTCCATCATTTGTAATATAGAGACTTGTAATCATTTGAATATGATAGTAGCTATGGAGAGCATCTAAGTAGAAGAAGAGAAATCATGCAAAGTTCAGAAACAGATCATAGTAGTTATCAAGAACACAGGAAGGCTATCGACGAGTAGAGACAAGGTATTACTCAATCACTCAAGGTGATTACATACATACATTGTAAGCTATACAAGATCTGTTATCAACAATTAGAGATTGCATTCACTATCAAATCAACATTTATATTGTAGTTGCATTCTAACAAGTGCATCACAACATAAATCCTTTTGTAGAAGGTGGAATTAAAAATTCTTTGATAAATCTCTTAACAGAGTGCACACCTAACGGTGTTGCTAAAGCTTCAAACGAAGTAGATTCTAATAGGTCTCCACTCTAATACTCTTAACAGGGTAGATCATCAGAAGTGATCAATTTTAAGCCTTAACCGATTCCCTTCTTATTTGCAGATAGTGAAGTTTTGTGGGTAGACATCCCCACCGCAGTTTTTACTTCCTAACAGGGGTTTTCTGCGATATCATATCATGTGTTATGTGTTATTTGTTTTCATGAATGTTTATACATGTAAAGAACTTATATTATGATTACAGATACATAAGCAAAGATGAACATATAGATAGGTATATACAAATCTGATGACACAAAGGTTAATGGGCAAATCACATAAAAAGTTTTGGAGGTACTGATTCACCCCTCCCCTCTTAGTACATCATTCCAATAATCCCAAAAATTGGTATTAGAGCTAATTCTGTTTATTGAAAAGCTTAAAGACTTAAGAGAAAAGATCCACACGATGGAAAAGTATAGACTGGACAAGACTATTAAGAATGAGAAATTGCAAATTCAGATTTACTATGAGCAATATAAAGAGGCAAGAGTAAGCATGAGAAAGTTGCTTGATGAAAGAAAGATCATGGAAACTAGGCTTAATGAAAAATATTATCAAGAAGAGGAGATCCCAGATTACTTCAACAATGCTGAATCATCAATGAGCAAAGCCTTAGACACATCATTAGAAGAGATCACAAGTCTACAAGAAGTTAATATACATCTGACGGAGCAAATCAAAATGCTACAAATCGGTCAAGAAACTGAGATGGTAAAAATGATTGATGTCATGAATGATTCAAGAAAAGATGAATCAGAGAGAACATTGGCTATTGATGATAGGAGGAAAATAAAAATAAAGCTACAAGAAAAAGAATTAGAGATTCAAAGACTTACTGAGCATCACCATGAGATTACCAACTAGATTATTCTTATGAGTCAAGAAGCAAACAGATTAAATACTGAACTCATTGAAAGAATACAGATCATTGGTGAGCTAAGGGAAGAAAATGAGAAACTAAAGCATGAAGTCAGAATTCAGAATTAGCACAATGAATTGATCAAGAAAGCTGAAGATAGCAACAAAAGAATGGATGATTTCCTTGACAGTCAAAGAAGAGTCAACAACTACACAGGAATAGGTTACACTGACAATGGAGAGTCATCTAATCAGTCAAATCAAAAGAATGTATATGCAACTCCAAGAACCAAGAAGCTGTCATGCAATCACTATGGAAAACCAGGCCACACCAAAAATGTTTGCAGAAACAAAATGAAAGGTATTCCTTAATCACAATCTACTTTCATTGGTAATTGTTACAAATGTCACAAGCAAGGACACAAGGCATAGGAATGCAGATCCAAGGTGACCAATCCAAAGAAGGAAACCTATATGGATAAGTACTGTCCTACTTGAAAAATGAATGGACATACATATCAGGAATGCTAGAAAAAGAATAAGAAGGCATGGACACCAAAAGAACTTGATAATGGCTACAAACCAACAAGAAAAGGTAACTCATATGTTTGGGACTATAACACATGGGTAAATTGCATAGAATGTGGAAGGTATGGTCATATATCTGCTAACTGTATGAGAAAATGGACTAGAAAACCAAGAGGATGGTTCAATCCTGGAATGACATGTTTACATTGTCATAAGGTTGGACATGTGATAAAAGAATGCAAAGACTGACTGACAGAAACAAGTACTTATCCCAATTGAAATACCATTGATGACATCAAGAAGATGAGAAACAAGATGTGGGTAAAAGCCACAAACACTGAAGGTGCTGGAACAAGCAATGCAAATGATGATGCCCCATCCAATGGATCTGGTGGCATCACCATTTCCAACTAAATTGCACAAGTAAGTATGGAAATACATTATGAAAAGTTATATTATGCATCGGTTCCATTTATATATTGATCATATAGACAAATCAACATTATTAAAGATGCACTATATTGTCACTTGTAAATATTATTGAAAAACAACCATCGGTTATTGGGTAAAAATATGCATTGGTGAAAACACATAGAAAAAGTTAACACTACTTACCGTAATGTATCGGTCATTACACAAAATCCAAGTGGCTAAGTGTAAACCGATGAACATCGGTGATCCTTGAGCCAACGAAAGTTGTCTTTGCCACTTTACTGACAATCATCGGCGAAGTCATTAAATTTGCTAACAACCCTGACACTTTACGCCTACACTAAAGATGTTATTTATGCCTCAACCGATGAAATTATTTTTTGTATACCGACGAGTTGGTTAGCATTAATGACAACTCAGGGCACAAAAGTTATAAAAGACCGACAACTGAACTTATTTTGCACTCGCAATTTTTGAGCAACCAAGAGAGCCCAGTAGAGCAATTGAAGAGCGATTGAAGAGAAAATCCATAAAGATTCTCACACCACTTAGAGGATTCATGGGCAATCACAAAGATTCAGTAAGTACCTGCATTCACTGACTATACTGTTTAATTTGTGAAAAACCCTAAATTTTTGAAACACGATGGCATCTACTTCAAGAGTCAAAAATTTGAAGGAAGATAAGAAGAAAATGATCAAGCTTGTTAGTAGAGGCACTTGTGTTGAACCAAAATACAAGCTGCACCCAAAAATCCCATCACAACCTGATGATTTTGGAGCATTCTCCAGAATCCCACCTAGGGTTTTACTAGTAGAAGACATAAGGTCCTATATACACTGTAAGATCTCAGAATTGGGAGATATAGACCTAGATAATTCCTATAGGGAACTATGTGATGAAGCTGGAAACCTAAAAGAAGAGCACAAGCATCTAGAAGTGTAAGGACTCACAAATGCATTACACTTTCCTAGAGTTTTCAAAACATAATGGATAAAGATAGTTCTCAGCAGAATGCATAACCAGACTTTATGGCTTAATAAGCCAAAATGAATAACAAAGGATGTTATTCATGAAGTTACTGGATATCCTACAACCAACAAACCGCAAGCTCACAAGCACCCATCTCTGAAGGAAGTAGAAAAGCTAACTGGTGCAAAATCAGACAAAAGAGCTCTCAAGGTCAACACTATCACCGACATAGAACTCATGTTTGGTGCATGTGTGGTAGGGTACAAAATATTCCAGGCAAGCAGAATGAATATCATATCAAGCATTTCTATGAGAACAACATTCAAAATCATCAAACAAGGAAAGAAGATGGATCTTGCAGAGATCTTGTTGAATCAACTTGAGGAGAACATGAACACCATAAGATCTTCAAGAACAAACACTTGTAAGTTTGGTTCCCTCATTATGTGCATATTCTTTTACTTTGAAGAATAATTTCCTTCCATAGGCAAAGTAGTATGAAATACAAGCAGACCTGTAACCATACAGATATGTGAGCATATAGAGTCACTAGGAACATACTTTGATGATATAATGAATGAGTATTTCAAAAGCATTAAGGAAATGTTGCAAGCTAGAACAAGGATACTTGAAAGTTTGATAGAAGAACACAAAGAGGACATATGTTTTATGGTAGATACAGATTTCACTTATATCCAAGTAGTAGTACCTAGGAAGTCCTGGCTTTCACATTTAGAGTATGAGATCAAATCAGGACAAGCCAATGAGTGCATCAAGGCACTATTGAATGAACCAATTGACAACAATCAAGCAAGATTTGGCACCTATGAGGAAGCCAAACAAAAGATCAAGACAGATCTTGTTCTCAAGAAAATTGTAAACAAGAAGGACAAGATGGTTACAAACTTAACCAAGAAATTTGCAGTTACAAAAGAAAGTGATGAGGAAACAGAGGGTAAGGAGAAACAAACCAAAGGACAGTCACCTATCGGTGAAGAAGAAGAAAATAATGATTCAGAAGGTACATAGTCAGATTCTCCACCTCCTCATACACCCAAGAAAGTAAGAACAACAGCCGCTTCAAGAACAAGAAGTCAGACTGCAAAAGAGTCAACTCCTTCACCATTACAGAAAGGAAGAGTGAGGATATACAAGAGAAAACTAGCTCCTCCAAAAGAAAGACAGACCAAAAGGAGGAAAATGACTAGAACTCAAGAAGATCTAGAAGAATCAGCTATGGAAGATTGTGATGTAGAGATACAAAAGGAAAAAGAACCTTTGGTCCCTACAACAATTGATAAAATATGCAAGAATATTTCAGAATCACAGTCTATTTCTGATCCTAACATTATGAAATGGTTAAATTTTAGTATAGAGGATCAAAATAAGATTGAAGATGCAATAATTGCAAAAATGTGCAAACATTATTATGTTCCACTAGAATTCTTAGAATATGACGTTCCCAAAGAACTATCAGTGAGATTGTCAGCCAGATGGACTTTTGCACTACATCAGGAAAAGGAAATAAGAGAAAGAATACTTGTTACTCTTATGCCTCCTAATACAAACAAGGAAGAAATTACTGAGATGATGAAGAAGTATGAAAAAGAATTCTCACAAAAAATGAGAGCATATGAATTTCTCAAGGGGAAGATAATTGATCTTGATAAAAATAACATTATGAAGTGGTGCAAGATACTCAATAAGCCCACTAAGGAAGCTAGCCCAGAGAAGGAACAAATCATCATTAAAGATGTACAAGATGACTTATCTATGGAATTGGATAGAGAAGAGAGTGATCCAATAGGCCCCAAACATACTGACATTGTAGATGAAGTATGGCCAGACACTACTCTTCACAACACTCAACGTGAGGATTGTCAAAATCCACCAAGTCTAATTCATATTGACTTGAGTGGAGAATAATAAGTTACCAAAGAATATTTGACAATAAAAGGTAATATAACTGATGATATCAATGATGAATCATGGCTAGATAACATTTTCAATGACAATATAGGAAAAGACCCTGTAGAAGAAGCGCAAAAAGATGAAGATATCAATGTTGCACAGGGAAATACCGATGGACAGGATTCAACTATTAACATTGTAGAAGTCAATACACTGAAAAACATGAACATATTAATCAATGCTATTGATATTGAATCAATTCAGGAGAAATCATCTAAGAAAGATGATGATATACCCAAGGACATGGGTAATGATGAAAATAAAGATGCATCAAATATTCAAAAGGATATAGATACAGAAATGAAAGATGCAACCGACACTAAGCAAGAAATGTCTACTGAAAAAGACAAAGGAGTAGATAACAAAACAAATGAAACATTGAGAAAGGATGAAGAGAAAGAAAAGAGTGAAAAAGTCAAACAGGATGAAAGCAAGGAAGAAAAAGAAGACAAATCTGTTGATACACCCAAGGAAAATAAGGAGACGTCTTCACAAAACTAGCCGGTGGACTCAGAACAAAAACAACAAGATGCTTCATCTTCTCGACCCTCACCCACCAAATCAATCCAATCTCAATTTTTAAAAATGGTAGTACACCAATCTGCCACCCAGCCAAAGAAGAAAAAGAAAAAGGCATTGAAGAAAGATATCTTGGCTGTCACACTTGATGAGGTAATAGAAATACCCAAGTGGGATGTATCTACTTTAGATATAGAAACACTTCAAAAGTTTGGAGTGATGTGTCAAGGAAAGGCAATTCAAGAGAAAATGAGAAAGGCACATAGGGAAGCCCAAGCACTTGAATAGGCAAGAGATATTCTACATCAACTGGTTCCAGATGTTAAAATTGAAGATAACACATTAGTCATGGAAAAAATAGCAGTTCTTATCGACACCATCACAAATCAGAATGTAGATGTAGAGAAGGCAATGTAAGAACAAGAAGAGATGAAGTATCAACACAAAATAATTGAGAAGATCAGCCAAGAAGTGGCAGAGAACAAGGTAAAGCTATCTAAACTAGCAAGTGAATTAGAACCTATGATTAGCTATTATCTTAGTTCAAAAATTATGCACATTAGAAAATTTCACTAAAGAAAATAGTGAAAAGCTGTCACAATTAGATTCAGATCTAACAACTAGTGCACTAAGTTTAACCTCTGATGCAAACACTATAAAGCTGCATCATGGAAATATAAGAGAGCTAAACAGATTAAGAAAAGAAATATGGGATGCAGAGACTCAATTTAGGAATGAGGTTACATAGCTTCAAGCTCAAATTTTGCCAAACCTCACCACTCTGCAACAACATATTACATATGCAAGAAATCTAATCACGACCCTAGAGATGTCTGTGGTAGACAACATATATGACATGCATGTGAGGATATCACTTGAGCATTTGGCTCTTGAGAATTTTAAGGAGAAATGGGAAAAAATGATGGAGGAAATCAAAGCCTCACACTCTCACATTTTTGAAAAGATGTAAGTACCTTTGCCCTCATTATCAAAAAAGGAGGAATGTATATGTACAATATACTTTAGTAAGAAAAAGGAGGAATGTATACATATGTATAAAATACTATATGAGGATATGTATAATGTATGCACAACAAAGATAGATATGTACATAAACTTACACTTACCGGCATATGCATAGGGGGAGTCATTTCATGACTAAGGAAGAAGTATACATAGGTGTACATACTAATGCATCAAGTATGTTGCACATATCAGTTTTTGATACTAATGTCAAAGGGGGAGATTGATGACATTAAGTTTTTACATTAGTATACTTAAAGGGAAAAACATGATAAAGGTCATCGACTATAAGCATAACTGGCGGACAGTAAGCATAACCGGTGGACAACAAACATACCCGACAGGAAAAAATGTCTAAACGTGAAAATGCTAAGTATAGAAATTACCAATGACAAGCATAACCGATGATACAGTTTTGAGAACATCGCCAACGGAGTAGAAAAGGCATACTCGAGGAACAGTTCAAGTAAGGAACACTGACGGAGAAGAAAATTGATAGACTGACAGAGCAGCCCGACCATCAGAACCAACAGTCAGTTAGATAACTCGCAAAAAGTGGATCTGACTTTACAAGTCAGATAAAGCAATATAATTCTATTTATAGAGTTTTTATTTGTTTTAGATCTTAACTTGAGGGTCAACCAAGCATATTGTAAATGTTTTAAAGCATCCTAATGGATCTAAAACATATCTAACTAAAGATCAAGGTCAAGTTGTAAACCTTGGATCTAGAGTTAGTTTGAAAAGTGTGAATCAAGAATAGAGCTAGAAACTAGTATAAATAGATGTTCCATCATTTGTAATATAGAGACTTGTAATCATTTGAATATGATAGTAGCTATGGAGAGAATCTAAGTAGAAGAAGAGAATTCATGCAAAGTTTAGAAATAGATCACAACAGTTATCAAGAACACAGGAAGGCTACCGACGAGCAGAGACAAGGTATTACTCAATCACTCAAGGTGATTACATACATACATTGTAAGCTATACAGGATCTTTTATCAGCAATTAGAGATTGCATTCTCTATCAGATCAACATTTATATTGTAGTTGCATTCTAACAAGTGCGTCATAATAGAAATCATTTTGTAGAAGGTGGACTTAATAGTTCTTTGATAAATCTCTTAATAGAGTGCACACCTAACGGTGTTGCTAAAGCTTCAAATGAAGTAGATCCTAATAGATCTCCACTCTAATACTCTTAACAGGGTAGATCATTAGAAGTGATCAATTGCAAGCCTTTATTGGCTCCCTTCTTATCTACAGATAGTGAATTTTTGTGGGTAGACATCCCCACCGTAGTTTTTACTTCCTAACAGGAGTTTTCTATGATATCATATCATGTGTTATGTGTTATTTGTTTTCATGAATGTTTATACATATAAAGAACTTATATTATGATTACACATACATAAGCAAAGATGAACAGATAGATAGGTATATACAAATCTGATGACACAAAGGTTAATGGGCCAATCACATAAATTGTTTTAGAGGTACCGATTCACCCCTCCCCTCTCAGTACATCATTCCAATAATCCCAACACATGGACCATACCTTGAAAATTTTCTTTGATGGATATTTTACACAACAAGGAGCTGGTGCTGGAGTCCTTTTTATCACACCACAAGGATACAAGATCCTAAAATCTTAGAAAATGATGTTCCCTTGCACTAATAACATCACAGAATAAGAAGCTTTAGAAAATGGTTTAAAGATGGCTATCAAATGGAAAATCATTAAATTGCACATCTACAATGACTCACAGTTGGTAATCAACCAAGTCAATGACTAGTATCAAACAAAGGATTAATAAAATGCTGCCATATAAAAGGATGATTGGTGATCTTAAGAAATATTTTGTATTTGTTACTTTTCAACAAAACCAAGAGAAGCAAACAGAGCAACTGATGCTATGGCCACCTTGGCCTCCATGTTGCAACTTGAAGAACATGACTTTTTCTATGACTTCCTAGTGGAAGAACTAATTTTCCCTGCCTATGATTCCCCATAATCTCAATTCGTGTGCTCCCTAGTGGGTACCTATTCTTACTGTTATACTCGTATATACTCTTACCTCTGTAATCAAACCTTGCCAAATGACCTCTCTAAAAATGAAAAATGAAATCTTATAAGGAATGCATCCCGTTACTTGATTATGGCTAACGAATTGTATAGACGAGGTCTCGATGATACTCTCCTTAGATGTCTAGAACATGATGAGTCTAAGTGCACATTAGAGGAAGTCAACGAAGGTGTCTGTGGATCTCATTCAAATGGCCTTTCATTGGATAAGAAACTCCTATGGGCAGGATACTACTGGCCCTCTATGGAAAAGGATGCCATACATTTTACCAAAACATGCAAAAAATTCCAAACTCATGGTAACCTAATTCATGCTCCTACACACGAGATGTTACCTTTTATTACTCACTGGCCATTTCAGAAATGGGCCTTTGATATAATTGGGAAGATTTACCCCTCATCCTCTGGAGGACACAAATTCATCAAAAATTCCACTAAAAATTTCACAAAATGGGTTGAAGAAGTCTGTTTGATTAAAGCTACAGGCAAGAAAGTGTCTATGTTTATCCTCAATTATATCAGCTATAGATATGAAATACCTTCATCCATTATAAAAGACAATGGGGGCAATTCAAGAATAGAGACATGGATGAACTTTGTGACAAGTTTAAAATCACCCAACATTGTTCTTCTAATTACTACCCTCAAGGAATGGACAGGTTGAGGCCTCCCACAAAAACATCTTGAAAATATTGCATCAAACAGTGAGTAAGACTGGGAAGGACTGACACCTTCAGCTCAATCTAGCCTTATGGGCTTACAGACCAAGTATCAGAACACCTACAGAGGCAATGCCATTTTCCTTGGTATATGGTGCAGAAGACGTATTTCCCATTGAGGTAGAAATATCATCACTATGATTCAATTTGCATGGACTCATTACTGATGAAGATTATCAGATTGCTAGAATCCAGGAGCTAGAATTACTTGATGAATGCAAAAAAGATGCATTTGAGCATCTAAGGGTCTATCAAAAGAGAATGTATCAAGGCTAAAACAAGAAAGTGAAACATAAAGAATTCTAGGTCAAAGATCTTGCACTTAAAGAAAATCCAAAAAATCAACAACATCGTGAACAAAAGGGAAAGTTTGAACCCAACTGGCTGGGTCCCTTTGTGATCACTGCAACATTTGGCTATGGGGCCTATTAACTATCAAATCTATAGGGGGATACCTTTATTGATCCCATCAATACTCTCCACCTAAAGAAGTTCTATGCTTGACCATTCTTGCTGGTCAGCAACATGTTTGTAAAAAAGCTAAAAAGATCAAAAAAGTTTGTAAAAAGTCCTAAAAAATGACTGTCTTGGTGAAAACCTGGCAAACAAGCACCTCCATGAGTCAATAAAAAAAATAAAAAAAAAGAATAAAAAGAAAGAAAAAAATAATAAAAAGTGAAAAATACAAAAAAATTGAAAAATCAAGGAAAAAGTGCCTTGGTGAAAACCTGGAAATAGGTGCCCGGTACCAAAAATAGAATCTCTGCCAAGTGGTGAAAACCTTGCAACATGTGTCACTTGTAACTCAGCGCTGCATCTATCAACGTGTAGCTTGGCTCATCTTATTTGTGGGATGACCTTCATCTTTTTTGAGATATCACATCAATCTAGTCCTCGCTTCAATGATTGAAGCCATATTTTAGGTCTTGTATAGGCCTTTTGTTCTTCAACATCATGTCATTTGACCTATCAAGTCCTCACAATTGGTCTCTTTCTCTGGATAGTTTGCCACTGACGCACTGGTGTTTCTCAACACCTTAATCCACAGTGTTTCTCAAAACTCTATTTCAGACAAACCTGTGTTTTTTTAACACAACATAGGATAGCATACACTTAATAACACAAAAAATATGATGTGTTTCTCAACACCCACATCAACAAGTTAAACAGACTGAACGATTGCTGACAATTTTCTTGTATGCTATTTGTTATCAATGATTTCCTATGTTTTCTTTGATTTACACTTGTTGGTGTAGTTCCAATGATCCTTATGTCAAGATAGTAGGGTGTATGTGATAAGAGCTTCTGCATTTAGGTGGATTAGCCAAACATCCCTCGATCCTACTCTCTTGTACCATAAGGTGAGTTTGGTCCTATCTCCTTCTTTGTTATTCTGCTTGTTTCAACAACAATGCACTCATGGTTATCTTGGCTCTCAATGACATGATACTGGTGTACTTTTGTTATATCAACTAGAAATAGTGTTCAGGTCATCTCGGCTCTTGTGCCCAAATGCTTACATTGGTTTCTCACATCTATCCGATGAAGAGTTGTATTCATATCCTTATGGTGCTTCTGGTACCAGTAGGTATTATATTGATTGTGGTGTCCCAAACGTCCAAATGATGAAAATATAGTGACTAAGGAAATCGGTGACTTGACTTGGGTCGTAGGTTGCAATGATAGCATTATAACACACTCCATCAGATAATATAAACACGGAGCTATTCCTTTAACCAGTTGCTTCCTTTAATCCTTTGCTGATGCAATCAACTACATTTCATCTCCTTAAGGTTACATATTTGCGTACAAATGATCAGTAACATGAATAGAGCATGACATATATTCAACACAAGATAAAACAAAATGCATACGATCTACATCTTTCATTTATGGAGCTAAGGTATTATCACACATACACAATCTAAGCTACATAAACCATATAACATCGAAAGATCGTACAACAACAAGAGATATGATAAGAGATATAGAGACAAGATAACATATTAAGCACCAAAAAGGATCAGCATATATATATATATATATATATAGATCAAATGTCTCAGTGTATACAAAAAGATGTGCTCTCATAAATATCGAGCAAAAATGTGCACCTTCGGTGCAGATGAATCATGTAAAATCAAATGTATCTCAAAAATCAGAATGGGATAAGACAAGAAAGGGGATGATTAGGTCTCACTTCCTCCCTTGCCACCATCAGGAGGTGGGCGTGGAGAAGCATCTTCTCTAGGTGGACGGCCTGCTCCCTCAGATCGTACCAAGTACTATGAATAAGGAAAAACTTGCTAGTCAAAAGGAACCACAACACTATAGGCAACCACATAATGTGCATCTCTGCTAGTCTGCTAAGTAATCTCTCTCTGTAGAGACAGGTGCTCAGAAGCAAATCCCTTAGTCAATGCATGTACTCTAGCCTCGTGTCCTGCAATAACCTTGTCTCGCTCTGCCAGTTGTGCATGTGCTACTACTAGCTGTGTCTGAGAGGCTCGCAGTCATGTCCTCAATGACCTAATCAAATCTTGAGGAGTCTGTGGCTCTCTCTGAGGTCCCTCTTGCTTTGCAGCCTCTTGTACCTCTCGGCGCTACCAGACCACTCTTACTACATCATCTAGCCCTAGGTCAGACTGTGCATCTGGCATCTCCCCCTCGACAACCTCTGTAGTTGGAACCTATCTTCCTATCGATCCTAGAATGCCCATTTCCCCATGATCTCTCTGTCGTCCTGACCTTGGTATCATACTCATGCTAGTACTGGCCTCTACTCCTACTCTCGGGTGAGTAGGATTCCTCTATAGTGGCCTCTGGGGTACTCACTGTGGTGCTCTCTACAGAGAAATCTGTGCATCTTCTATAGGTGCCTGCTCTGGGGAACCC
>MU225360.1:32181-72863 GCA_018584345.1 Thuja plicata
CTCCAATAATTGGTCTTGCCTAGAAAGGCCCGTGTGATGAAACCTAAATACCTATAAACATAGGGCTGCTCGCCCTGTCGTGTATCTGCTGTGAGAGGTCAACACACTGGTGGATGCTCCCATGCCCATACCTGTAAGACCACAACCCTTGAAACCATGCCTCAGATCCCCTGTTGGTCACCTCGTGCATCTCATGATACATTTGTGAAAGGAGGCACTGACCCCAACCAAGCTGCTCCAGATGTGTCACCAATCTCTCCAACATCTGAGCCCAATCACACAAGAACCCCTGCTGTGACCGATCGGTCATGAGGAAGCAACCAATGAACCCATCAAGAACGCACTCCAAAGGCAACTGCTCTCCATAGCTCTCTACCAATGTATCCCAAGAGATGGATCGATCTATAATAAGTGGATCTTGAAATACTTGAGCTATCACCCGTAAATTGACTAAAGGTGTGGAATCGTACTCCACACGTACTCCAACAAAAGGAATCTGAAGAATTCTGTAGATGTCCTCAGGAGTAATGGTCATCTTCCCCATCGGCAAGTGAAATGTGTTGTCCTCATTGTGGAATCTCTCCACTAGCGCACTTCACATCCCATGGTTCACCTGAATATTAGGCATCTGTAGTAACTAGGAAAGACCGCAAGCTCAGACATGTGCCCTCTTGTCATCGGACAGGCCTCTGACTATCTGCATAGTGGTAGGATAGGTATATCTAAACTGTATATTAGGCAACTGCACCTGCATGAAGACAAACAATAGAAACAACATCAGTATTGGTATCAAATCAAAGTGAAATCACTACAATGTAATCAGAAAAGCTCGCAAACAAGCTACTAAGAAAGGCAAACATGTAACTGGACGATAAAATCACGAGAAAAATGCCTCTTTTCCCATACGACAAAAGGAAGAAAAGACCAAAACTAGCCCCAAGACTCATACGCCACACGATTAAAGGCCAGACAACAAATCAGTTTGATACGACAATTTAAGTGGTCTGATGCGACAAAAGGGGCATTGAAGAATTTTATCATGTGACAAGTGGGTCTGTCCTGTGTGACAAAAATAATGTCATCATACGACAGGAATTTTTAGCAGATTATCGTACGAGCCCTTTCATAAGACCGTATGGCAAACTGCGGATAGTTGACAAAAATGTTCAAAAAGATGGAAAAACTGACCAAAACAGGAAAAAATTACATTGCAAGGATGAAGTTTATTGACTACTTATAGGTGGTGCGTAATCTCTGGGCCATCCATGCCTCCGCATGTTCTCAAAATGATGAGGTGACACTGGGACCACCATTCTCACTCAGAGAAGCTTTTCAAAAACTTAAAAGGGGGACGTTAAAATGATTTGAAAATGACCCCTCTAGGCCTTATATAGAAATATGACCTAATTTTCAAAATGCTCATATGAACGCAAAAATTGCACCCTCGACTAATCGGCCTCCTTTGAATCCATTTTTGGGACCGAAATTGAAATTTGATGATGTTTTGATCCTCAAAAACTCAATTTAACCTATTTTGACAAATACAGTTGATTGTTGATGCTTTTCTCATAGAATTTTTATTTGAGATTCTTTTTTATAAAAATTCTTGCACATTTCCCTCTCTAATTCAAAAGTTGACTTAAGTCAATCTTGGTCAAACTTGGTCAACCATACCTCAAACAGGCTTGCATCTCCAATTTCTCAATGCTTTTCGATCTATTGGGCTTGTGCCTCCCCTCCTTTCAATTTCATTCCCGAGGGGGAAGTACCACTAGATAAACAAATTGATTCGCATCAACAATTTCAATCTAGGGGCATCAGGCCCTGACTCAAATCAAGACCTAATCAAGTGATTCTCATCACCGCGCATCAAAATCCCAATCTCTTGGGGCATATCAGGTTCATCGCACCATATCAATCTGAGAACTCCCTTGAATCTGGTAATTGGCTTCATAAGAACCCATATCAAGTCAATTATCCCAATCAATCAATCGAATGGTAATCAATCTCATCGCACCACATTAGGTTGGTTCATCATTCAGACTTAATCTTAAATAGGGAAATATGCTTGGAGGATGGACATTCAGTTTCATTGCTTCACATCAAGCTGAATGATTAGACTCTTCTATCAGTCTCTGCTCAATCAAGCCCGAAGCTGATATACTCAGATTTATCTATCAGTCTTCGCTCAATCAAGTTTGGAGCTAATATCTTCAAATCTTCAATCGATCTTTATTTGATCAAGTTCAGAATCAGTTCTTATATGTGGGATAGTTTCATCACTTCACATCAAGTTATTTCTAGATTCAATCAAACTTCAAATGTTCTTTGACCCAATGTGTTCCCACATCGATCATACATTAGTCAAAGAGGAGCAAATGCAATCACCTAAAAATGGTCTAGCAAACCCATAGCCCCATTTTCTCAAATAGTTGGTCTTAATAAATCCTAAATCTAAGACATTATCGCTAGACTCTAAATTATTGAGCATTTAATCAAACTTGCTTATATAATTTTAATCCTAACTTGTTGAATCAAATAATCAAACATCAAAGCCTAAACCCAAAAATAATAAAACATTGGGATAAATCAAAATGTCCTAAGTTCAAAAAGTGAACCCATTCACACATGGGTGTGCACTCAAAAATCAAAATAAAACAAATAAAAGGGAGAAAATACCAATTTTGTCTTATTCTCCACAAAGTTGACCAATCAAAATCACTTTATCATCTCACATGGATTGAGAGGAATTGCATCTCCACCATTGATCAATCTCTTTTGCCTCTTAATTTCAACCACTCATTTCTTGGGATCTCTTATAAAAGGGATAGCTCCCCTTGCTCATTCATAACAAAGAAGATTTGGATTAGAGTTATAATGCAATTTTCATTCTAGAGCTCATTAGTGCATTCATAAGCTCTTTGCTTTCATAAGTAGTTTCTTGCATTCTTGCATTGTTAGCTTCATTTCTTATCTTAATGACATCCTAGTTTCATTTTCTAGATTAATAGTAGATGCATTGTTCTTTAGTAGCTTGCATTTGCATTCTTAGTCTCAATATCTTTCATAGTTTGATAGTTCGTTGCATCTTTTATTTTCTAAGTTTTGAGAGCAAAGTATGCAAGTCTATGGATCTTGTTCATCCTCTTTGCATTGAATCTTCCATTTTAGAGTAGTCAAGTCACCGATTTCTCTATGTCCAATGTGATGGACAACTATGAGAATCATACTCACTTCAACTAGGAAGCAATAAGCCAGTTTCAAGGGATTTTATGATAGTGCCTTGAAACTTATGTTTTCTACTAACCCCTTGATATAATGGTTTATTGAAGTGTTTGGTTGCAGATATTGATCACACAGTTTACCACACACTAATTAGCTTTTTCCATTTTACCTACGATATATGCCACACAAATTAATAAACAACAATTTTTCTAAACAAAGGCAAGCCACATAGAGGAATTTTATCTTATTTTGATGTGAATCTTATGTGAATAATAGGTTAGCTAAAGAAACTTAAGTATTGCAAAAAACTATCCTTATCAAGCGTGTATTCCTACCATGTGTACAATTTGTCAAATAAAATGAGGGGATAATGTTACCTTATTTTTCTCTAAGCCACCTAAATTATAAAATTTGTGGTACATATTTAAGTCTAGTAATATAATTTGCAAGTTGAATTTGATTAAAAAATGGACAACTTATGGTAGATGGTATAATACTACACTTCATTGAAATGTGTTATAACCGAACTAGGGTTGAATGGTTTTCTAAAAAATTGGTAAGGTTTTCTAATGAATTTCTAAAGTTTTCTAATTTTTAAAAGTCTTCTAAAGTTTTTATCCCCTAGTCTTTTTTTGTGAATACTGTACTTTGTTATATTATTATTAGTAAAGGCCTCTATTCATCAATTTTTTTTTCTAAAGTATTATGGTATGATTTTGTAAAGTTTTCTAATGATTTTCTAAAGTTTTCTAATTTTTTTCAAGTTTTATAAACAAATGAAATTTCACTTGTCTAATAATACAACAATTAAAAACTAAAAACATCAAACATGTATAATTGTGTAAATAATTTAAAAAACTAAATAACAGACTAATTTTTTTTTAAAATAAAACATTTAAGCAAAAATTAATAAAGAAAAAGAGAACTTAGTGCACTTAGTAGACTAATGTCAAACTGCCGGGAGATGTAGCATGCTTGCAGTAAAAAAATCACTCGATTAGCCAAGGGGGTTCACTAGAAAGTTTGTGTGGAGACAAGAAGAACAATTGGCAATGATGAAATAAATATGTTCTTGGGCTTTTAAACCAACCCTGTAAAAGTCAGTTAAAGAGGGGTTCAATCAAACTTTATGTTTGAGTGAACTCCCTGCATCATGGGGTCTGCTCAAACCTATATGAAATCACATGTTCGAGTGAACCCCATGGCGTGTGGAGGTTTTCTCAAACATAAAAAGTATCATCGAGACCTTCCATTTGCTCAAACATGCCTCTTATGCATTTTGAGAGGCTACACATTTTTTTTGTGGAAAAAAGTGTAACCCATTATTGTAAGATTACCCAATAAGAAATAATAGCTACTACTTTTATAGACTCCAATTTCCCAACATTTCTAGCTAACTATGATCTCAATCAAAACACCTGAATCAACCTATCTATTGAAAAAGAGAACATGTGATATAGTTTTTTCACACCTACAATCCAATAATTTGCATCCAACATTGATAATTATTTAGGGAATTGCAAGAAATAAAAATTCTCACTTGATCAAAAGTATCCAATTTTTGTCACTACCAATTGGCCAATCACCACTACTACTTCTTGCACCAATGGGTGTCGTAGCATTCAACATACAGGCATTTAAAATCCATTCTTCTCTTAGAATGTAAATAAAATAAATGGCTCCCTTATAAAGAAAAACATTTGCAATCTTCTGAGAGAGCATGTACTTCATTTGATACACTAAAAAATATGAAATGAACTTCACAAACTCAAAGATAGTATAACGATTTGACAACAGTGTGCATAAATCTTTCCTTGGCCATAAGCACATCCCATTTGGAGGATGGTCAATCATGATCTTTGGTGACTTAGGCCAACTACCACTAATCAAAGACATCCCTATGTATGCTTCAACTTATTATGGGAGACCACTATGGCACAACTTCACAAAAGCTATAACTTTGAACAAAATATATTGTCAAATTGGGGAGGAAGCTAACCAAATTAGGCCATACTCTAAATTTTTTTAAATGCAAATCCTACAATTACAAATTGGCAATTTCTAATGCCACGATCAAATTCCTCACTCACTTATGAAGAGCAATCTAGTTTTTCATTCTTGGTACATCTAATTGCAATAAATAAAATGGTGTCATTACATAATAAATGTATGTGGTTTCCTTCAACAATGTCATTTTCCCTATCCATAACATAGCAACTTAGGGGGATCAACATGCTCAGATCTAGAGGAAGAACAACTTAAATCTAAGATACTCTTATGTATTAATTGAGAGGCCATGTTATGTTCACAAATTTGTGGAAGGAAATAAGGTTTTTGAATGGTACACTTGGACAAGTCAAATCAGTTATTTATAGGGATGGAGAAAAACCACCTCAACTTCCCTTATTTGTTTTTGTTTTCTACAAAAAATGCATAGGGATAATGTGGGATCAAAATGACCCAAATAACGTACATGTTTTTTCTTTGACCTAGTGATCTATGGTTTTTGCCATCGAATACCACTAAAAATGACATTGGCATTAATAATACACAAATCACAAGGGCTTACACTTCAACGAGCAACAACAACAACATTGATCATCAAGGGGTAACATTCATAATAATTACTAGAGTTTGTGAAATGGTAAGTCACTGTATTCACCCTACCTTTACATTCCAAAGATATGCAAACATGCAACACAACTCATATGTTGTTCATTGAAAACAAGAGGAAGAGTGATTAATGACATTATTAAATGCAAACTCTTGAAAGAAAAGTTACAACAAGTACATGTTTGTTCCTTCAAACACTCATTTTAGCAAATTCCACTAAAACTAGGGCCTACCTTTGTGTATCTTTATAATTTCTACATTTAATTTCTTTAACTTACTTAATCTATATTTTGTTAACTTACATATCATACAAGCAATTGGACCTTTGCATTTAAGTTTATTTTTTAATCTAAAAGTATTCAATATTGAATGTCAAACAATTAGGCATCTTACAAAAAATATATTGCTTATCACATACTGATTATATCTCTTTTCCTTTCTCTATAGGCTCAAATTTTATGAAGGATCATTTCTCCGATTCATGATACTATTCTACCATTACTTACTTCCAACTTTCTATAGTTGCAAATTTCTTGTGTAAACAAACAAACATTATTGTGTTTATTGTAGACATTGTTAGTTCTAACAGCAAAACAATTTACTAGCTATATTTATGATCCATTTTGATGCTTCAGCATAATGATACAATTTCTTAAAAAAATTGCTTTAATATGCAAATATGAAGAGCCAATTCTCCATTCAAGATGACTCATTTGCAATATCATATTCAAATATATATGTGAACAAATTACATTTTTACATGTTCTTCTCCACATATCCATTGCACACTAAGGTGCCATTGCAAAATTATTAGTCATGACAAATAGTAATAAAATTATGCTAAATTAAATATCAACATAAACATATGTAACTGCAAATTCATTTCCACTGTCGTCTGGAGTGGACACATCAATTTAATAATCTGAAAGAATGGCTATAAAGAATAATGAAAATGGCCGATGGAACCTATACTTTGCTTAAAAACTAGTCCTTCATACACAGTGTACAACAAAGATGTACCTACGCTATTGTTTGTCTTAACCGCATATCTTTATCGGTTTCTATTATAAATAAAGTACTTGAATTATATCAAACTATTTTGGTTCAAGGTTTAGTAGTTTCTTGCATAACATGTTCCTATCATCTTGATGGTATATTGACGAGTGCCCAGAAACGCCCCTGTGCCGTCTCGGAAGTTTCGTTCATTAACTTTTCTGTCCAGTGTAGGAGGGAGTCTTCGGATGGATATATGTAGCCTGCGGACTCTTTTTGAAAGCAGAAACCCGTCTGAGCTCAAATTATTGGCTTTGTTTAGCTCTAAAATGGGTATGTATTTAGATGGCATCGGACTCTCCTACAGCGCCAATATCACCAGCAACGATAATGGAAAGGAGGCACTGATGATGTTACCAAAGGTACGCGACAAGTACTTTTTTATACAAAATCTGTGTTGTGTATTATTCCTTTTCAGTAACCTTTACAAGTTCTGTATAACTGTGGTCCAGGAAAGTAGATTGAATTTTCTCTAGGTTCTGATTTATATCTGTCTGCTGATAGAAAGGTCAACGGACGAGATTTATTTGGTTTGGTTAACTAAATTAGCGATAATGATGAATTTTGTACAGGTAATTTAATTCTAAAGAAAAGGGAAGTTGCCAAAGGATCACAGATCCAGATAGTGAAATACCTAAGCTAATGTTAAAGCAATGCTACTTTCCAATCATCTTGCGTTCATACATGCCTTTAGTATTCTTTACAGCACTGCTTTCGATTCGTACAAGCTTAGCGGAAGAATTATGATTTTTTGGGGTTTTATTTAGCCGATAGGTTATTTGTGGCTTTGCTCCCTGTTTCTTGCCTGAAAATTGTCAACTTCTCTGAGCTGTCTTTTTTGTTTTCCTAACTTGGATTGGATAAGGATAAGATCTCTCCAGTTTTTTATTGCTATTTTTTCCTTAATTTATTTCTATATATCAATCAATATTTTAATCTTATCTTATATTTATCTTAATCACAAGAAATATCTTTGAGATACTTATGACAGCTGTTTCCAAATTCAAAATTGTTTTCAAATTTATTTTATTTATTGAAGATTTTTATTTTAATTGTTTGGTTTTTTAATCTTTTTTTTATAAAAGAATTATATTACGTCAAATACTATTCTAAACCAATTATAAGAGGTGGTATGAAAGAATACCTCAAATGTCAATCTAGTAGGACGAGTACATGAAACAAGACAAATATAGATAAACCAAAATACTACAATCACAACCAAAAATTCAATATTTCTAAAAAGGGAAAGTGATTCACAAATATTCATCCATAGAATCATCAAAGTCATTGTTTTCATCCACAATTTGGTAATCTTTATACACATATATACATAACTTACTTATATTGTTATATCTCATTTGTTTCTCTCAAAATAACTCTAGGTTGTCTTTGTAAAAGGAATATCAATATTTCACTTTAGTCTAAGCTCGTTTAGTTCTGAGTTTGATTTAATTTTAGACTAGAATTAAATCTTTATGATCCAAGGGACCATCTATTTCCTTGTAGAGCTTTAAACCTTCTCAAAAAATCTAATATTTTAGTGTCATTTACTATGTCAAGAGGGATTCTATAGTGGTAGCAACACACAAAATCTCATGTTATAATCAAGTAGGTAGAAACAAAATGAAAGTATATATTGTAAGGTTTCCAACAATCAAAATGAAATTGTTGGTCCTTTCCTCATCACAATTTGTTCATCACGTGGCATAGAGTTTTATAGGTGAGAGTCAAATCTTCTATCGGCTCATTGTTGCATGCACAAAAGCGTGCGACTGCTAGTTATTAACTGTATATTATAAGTGGGAGAGTATAGTTCGTAGTTTCAAAACAGTCAGTATTTTCAATATTTAAGGGTTTATTGTTGGAAGGAACTCTGAAACTTTAGTTAATGCAATTGATGTCTTTAAATTTTGTTATTTATGGTTCTTTATTACAGACTATAATTAATAGATTTATAATTTAAAGATATTAGAATATGAAACTGATATATTAGCATGTTAATTTAAAAATCATTTCAAACTTATGTAAGAATAATTATGGATTCTCCTATTGTATGGATGGGAAAATTTGTATTTAAATCAAGGTTAGAATAACTTTAAACTAATTTATACAAAAACCCAATTTTATAGTATGGCAAATAAACAGAGAGATCTCATATTCAATCTCTTAAACTTAGATACCACATTTGGAGGATATTTTGATTGGTGAAGAGATATTATTATACACTAGCATGCACATAGAATCTTTCATGGAGCATTCCTTTCTTAAATGCGATAGAGTTATCAACAATTTTTTAATGCCCATCGTAGGTTTATCTTCCTAATATTCAAGAGACATGCAAAAAATCCTAATCCAAACTAGGATCACTTTGATATCCTTCATATTTCATATCTCAATTATATCATATTTATAAGAGATTAAATTATCATCACAATCTTCTATCTGATTGAGTATAAAGGATTGAGTTAATTTATTTTAGGTATTTCAACTCAATGATGAACACTATATCCCTTTTATTGTCATTATTGCCACCATTATGAAAATCATATAAAAACCATAAAGCAAGTTTTATTTCCTCCTCCATTCTTCTTGTTAATCTCTAAAAAGTGAAGAGAGGTATTAATACCATTATGTGCATGAAGTATTATTAGATAGATAATATAATTTGACTGGCTTACTTGACAAGTTAAACTATCTTTTGTATTAGTTTTTTAATATTTTAAAAAATAAATATTTTTCTTCAAAATATTTTTCTTTCCCCTGCTTCCTTCTAGTCTAGGTAATAAAGGTTAAATAAATGGAACACTTGAGCTTTTTCATATAAACTTAGACTAGAGGAAGTATTGAATGATGTTCATCTAGGGAGCTCTTGTAATCACATAGCGCACAATTATATTTGCAGAAGTCTTTGTTAACTTGTCTTTACCAGCCTTTTATTCACGCATTCTCCTGATCTCTGTCCAATTTATTGTGCGATTTTTACAAAAAAGTAAAATAGCTCTCTATGGATGACACCGACACGACTCGATTCAAGGAATTAAGTGGCGGATAATATTTTCAAGTTGCGTATTCGATGGGGGAGTCTACAAATGCATGCAAAAACGAGTCCTCCGAACCCAACAATGCTACCCGCGGGTGAGATATAGCTTATTTGAACGTCTCTCTACCTTGGTCCGCCGTATGAATTCAATTTTAAAGCGCATTCATTATTTCTGTTGACAGAGAACATGGACACAAGTGTTTTGCTAAGGATGTATTTCTGAGTCACAGCGGTAAGCAGAAAATTTTTGTTAGGCAGCTATACAGAGATCTCACAAACCAGGGCGTGTCCTGCTTTTTTGACGAAGATCGTGAAAGTCTGCCACTGGGGGAGGATTTCCCCTCTCGTATATTTGCCGCCGCTAAGACATGCAAAGTCGCAGTTTTACTTCTCTCAATGGATTTCCTGGAATCAAAGTGGCCAATGCTTGAACTCTCTGCTTTCGTGGAAGCCAGAGACAGAACTCGTACAAATCCCAATCTCAAAATTTTACCCTTGTTCTTCGAGATTTCACCGTATGCTCTTAAAAACATTACGGCTGACAATGAAATGTGGAACCGATTAGAGAAATCCGGCGAAAAGCGAGCAGAATGGCACAAAGCTCTGAACGCAATACGGAGAAATAATGGGTTGAAGTTCAGTGAAGGGGATGATGAAGTGAAGTTTAAAGATGAAATTGTGAAAGAAATCTGGCAAATACTTCCAACACCCTCACCAAGGTATCATGTTCCTTGTATGCAAGGTCAGACACGAATGTGCCAGGTTGTAGAATCTCACTAACTTCTTTTGCTTTTATCACACATATATGCATTAAGTTCATGTATTTATAATATTTGTTGGCTGCAGGAGGTTGCAGAGTTTTTCAAATGCGTTCATTCCGACGAAAAAGGAATCGTTTTTGTAGGATTATACGGAATAGCAGGCCAAGGGAAAACTACACTTGGGAAGGCTTTGTGCAACTTCAAATTGAGGGAATTTGAAGGTAAAGTATGCCATCTGGAGTTTTCTAGAGGCAATTCATTCGAAAGAATTAAACTCGCCCTGCACGATCTCACTCGCTGCCCTCTGTTGATTCTCCAAAAACTGATAGACCAAGATCAGGTTAGCAATTTCATATGTTCTAGTTTTGTTTACAACCCCAGTGATACGAAATGACTCGTGATCAAGATTTGTAAGTATTCTGCAATGTTGTAATGTGACATACAGGCACAAGTTGAGTTGTATAGAAGAGTGAATGGCCAAAGGGTATTGTTGGTTCTCGACAATATCACAGAAGAAAACATTGACGAAGTGGCATACTATCTGAAGGCAGAGTTGGGAGAAAAGAGCTGGATCCTTTTGAGCGCTCGGAGTGTAGATGTTTTAGTAAAGCATTTCAAGATAGATAAGCAGTCATGCATGCGCGTCCCAAGGCTTGAAGAGGACCAGGCCATTAACATATTGTTGGAAAGGACATGTGTAGAAGAGTCAAAGTTAGTTTCAGAGGACAAAGCTTTCGCAGTCAAGTGTGTGAACAGATGTGCGTTCAAAGAGATAGGTAGAAGAGGTCGAGCATTTCATCCGTTGGCCTTAAAAGCTTTTGGGGGGCACCTCTCCAGTAAATACGGTTCACATTTGTCAACATGGGTTGATGAGATCGAAGGCTTGGTAGATCGATCGGGTTATGGTTTGGATGACTTGTTGGCTGTGCTGGGCAAAGCTTTTGATAACATGCGATCAGAACATAGGACCATATTCATGCTTCTCACCCTCTATATGCCGTCCAATATATCTTCCCACAAAGTTACTCAATGGCTCGCGATGATACTCAACAAAGACCTCTCGTTTGTGGAGAAAGCGGTGAGTTGAATATTTTTTTTAAACCTTTTTAGTTTGTATTTTTGGTGGTTTTTTTTTTGAAAAAATATTATATGTTTAATTTGTAAAATTTTCAGTATAGATCTAGCAAAAAAAAACAAAAAACAAAATTTGCATTATAATACTGAAGAAACAGAAAACTCTTTTTGACAAGAATGAAAATTCTATATTGATCTCATTATATTCAATTGTGTAAATTACAATGAATATATAGATAGAAACAAAAATTATGCAATACATGCATATAATTTCTAAAGAGGTGAAGAAAATAAAGTGTACTTCATTTTAGTTAGTCTTACATAAGAAATTCACGCATCATAAACCTACAAAAATCACAAGAAAATCTACCATTCCCAGATCCCCAATTTAAGGAGCAAACTGATGCATGTTAACGATGACTAAATCTGAAAGCTTCGCATGTTTACGGTGACTAGAGTGAAAAATTAACACTAACACCCCCCATAAGTCTAACTAAGGAGAAAAAAAAACTAATGAAAGGAGAGAGGAAAGGGGGAAAACCCAGTGGGAACAAACCCCCCCTCAAAATCTATGCTAACATAATCTTTTGTGACAAGAAAACTGTAGACATTTGTCGAACGATAACTGCCATAGTGCTAAATGAAGAGACTCCTCTGAAACCAAGATGAAGATCAAGATCAATCTACATGAGTGGCCCAAATGACACTACTCAAACAATGAGCAGATGACAAACAAAGGCAAAACATCTGTCAATCAAAGATACATAAGACAAGAATCTGCATAGGCGCCCTCGAACAATGAATAGATGACAAACAAAGGCAAAACAACTATTAGTTAAGGATGCAGATGACACATGATTTTGTACGAGTGACCCTAACAACATTACTCAACCATGCAAGAACAAATTGTTAGTTGCAAATACAGGTGTCAATTTTCTATAAAACTAATCAACTGTGGAACCAAGGAAACATCAACACGAATAGTAGAAACCCCTCCATAATGTTGAAAAGAGAGGCATGACAGGTCGACTGACATGGTGTCATTAAAGAGGAATCGAAGGTAAGGCTCATGCGAAAAGAGCATGACCTTGGCTTGATGCAAAATTCAGTTCAACCTCTATTGTCATGATTGTTTGATGCAAGCCTCTACTTGTAGGCTGAAGTAGAATCTTTGGCTTGTATTTGTATGTCATGAGAATGACATAGGCTGGAAATTCCATTCTTTGCAACATACATGATCTTCAACACCTGCAAAAAAAAATTGATCTCTTTCCTAGCTTCTTAGCTCTGATACCATATAAAATTTTCGGCATAGATCTAGCTAAAAAGAAAAACAAAACTTGCAGGATAGGATAATACAGAAGAAACAGAGAGATGCCAAGAATGAAAATTTTATATTGATTACATTGTATTCAATTCTTTAAATTATAATTTGAATATATAGATAGAAACATAATTATGCAATACATGCATGTAATTTCTGAACTAGTGGAGAAAAAAAGTGTACTTCTCTTTAATTAGTCTTACACAAAGAATTTATGCAACATAAACCTACAGAGATCACAAGAAAATCTACCATTTCCAGATCTTTAATAAAATCTACCATTTCGGGATCTTCAATATAAGAAGCAAACTCATGCATGTTAACGTGGCTAAATCTGAAAGCTTCGCATGTTTATAATAACTAATTAACACTAACATAATGTGTTTGTGGTTTCAGGTCGAGGATCTATGCAAGAAGGCTTTCGTTGAAGAATTTGGACCTGAAATTCGCATACATGATCTATATATTGAATTCGCACAAAGCAAAGCAAATGAAATGGGGAGATGGCTGTGGTGGAAGGGCGACTCACGTAGTCCACGCGGGTTAATATCAGAAGACAACGCAGGGTTTGAACTGGCTAAGTTGGAGCAGTGCAGTCATCCAAGACCGTCGCAGATCGCTCCCCACGACCTTCAAAATCTGTTGCTGCTTCAGCTTGTGGGTGTGCAGAATATGAACACACTTGACTTTGGTGGAATGGGTCGCCTCAGAAATATTGTATTACACAATTGCAAAGACCTAGCATCAGTTGAAGGCATGGAAAAATTGCAGCAGCTGGCGTGGCTTCAGATAAGCGAGGTAAATTCAATTTTTAAACTTCCCGAGCTAAGCAGCCTCCAAGGTTTACAGCATCTTGAGATCAATATTGCAGGCAACCAGGTGCTGAATCAGCTGGGAGATCTTACCGGTTGTGGTTTTCTAAGAGAAATTAATGTGAGTTGTCCATCCCTCTTGGAGTTCCCAAGATTGAATGGTTTGTTATATCTGGAGAAAGTGGGATTCAGTGTGTGTGATAAAGTGAAGGAGCCTCTCGACTGTAGAGGATGCGTGGAGCTTCAATGTATTGTCATCGATAGTTGTTCGCAGATGACAGCGTCACCGCTACTTGTTGGATGTAGGAAAATATCCAAAATTGTATTGTGGGAATGTGATGCAGTGAAGGCATGTCCAAATATAGATGTTCCAAGTGCTTTAAAGACACTAGAGTTGTTTGTTTCATCAAAAGCTGCTTCAGCGCCCAAAAGTTTAGAGTCTTGTTACAGACTACAAATTCTTAAACTATGCAATATGGTTGAACTAAAGGAGCTTCCCAGTTTCAGACTCTTATCAAATTTGACTGTTCTCAGACTTGAGAAGTGTGGTATAAGGGAACCACCGGATCTAACATGTTGTCTCTTGTTGGAGGATGTTTGTTTTTTCACACTAGAAAATTTAGAAAGCTTTCCCAACTTCTCAGTACTGAGGAAGTTAAAGAAGTTAAGTTTGTATGATTGCTGGAGGATTGAAGATCCTCCTGATATTAGTGGCTGCCATCAACTACAGCTATTCCATCTGGTCTTTAACGACAATATGAAAGGACTTCCAAGCATGGGCAACTCCCCACAACTAGAGGAAATCAAACTGAGTTGGCATTCTGAAGATGACGATATATATGCAGGAAATGATTCCGATTGTAACACTCATTATGAGGATCTTGAATCTTGTCTGGAACACTTTAAAACTGAAAGCTTCCAAAATTTGAGGTATGTAAGTGCGCCAGAAGAATTGAAAGAGTGGCAGTGGCTGAAGGATAAGACAATGCTGGTAAAACGGTACGTCCGCCGAAAGAAGGTGTATTGCTCTGTAACAGCTCCATATGGGTGGTACGAGCGCGGCAGGACAACAATTGTCAAAAGGGGACAATTCAAGCGCAGCTGGAAAGCAATCTTTAAAAGGGCACGATTTGAGTGCAAAGAATTTTGTATATGTTTGTGTATCTTTTCATTTATTTTTGTTGTGTCAATTACTACTATGCTGCTAATCTACCTACCTACTCCAAGCTTAAAAAAAAAAAAAAATCAAAATATTTTAATATTATTAGTAAGTTGTTATTTATGGTATATCAAGTTCAGGTTTTAAAATTGTTTTGTATAATGCAATGGTTTTGGCATTATGAAACTATGTAATTGAATGATTGAGCACTGTAAGAATGATTGAGCACTGTAATGATCAATGAAAAGTTGAGTTCTAGAATATTTCGAATAGGTTGATATAATTTCGTGTTTGTATCTTTAGTATTTTGTGTGTTTGATTCATTTCTATCCACCCTTAATATTTGTTGTTGAATGATTTGACATTAAATCCTTCTACCCATTTAAATATTTAATATTCAAGAGACTATCTAAGAAGAATTTAGAGATATTCATTCTACCAAAATTGCCTAGGTCACAATTTTGGTTTATCTCTTATATTTGTGTAGTCTTGCACTCAACAAGACTTGATAATTTGTGGGCTAATTTAAAATCATTTAACTTCATTAATAGAACAAGGGCGCATCATTTAATTTTGAAACTTGTGTTTAGAAGTCTAATAAACATTTTCAATATTAAAAAATATTTAATTTAATTATGTTATGAGAAAAAATGTGGATTTGCTTAATATTTGCATTTATAATTTTTTTTGAAAAATGTTAATTTATTTTTTAACTATTCATAAAAATTCATGAAAAAAATAATTTATGGTTAGTTTTAATAAAAAAATCTACAATCAATTTAAAGGTGGGATGGAACAAAAATTAAATAATTTTTTTGAAGTTTTCATTCTTCTAATATTTTCACTCACACACATTCCCTTTTGGGAGCTAGACTATAAAGATGTAAAATTTGGTTTGGAAAGTGAAACTTTCATGTAGTGGTGGTAATATTCATGATGTACACTTTTTGGCTTTGAAGTTTTCCAAAGAATGAAAGTATTTTAAAAATAATTATTAAACATTGTAGTGATTGATCTATAAATTTAACATTTATTAATGATTATCTATCTCTCAAATGTAGGGCCAAAGAGTCCTCTAAAAGTCATTTCCACTGATTAAAATCCTTGTGCCTATCACATTAAAAAATATATAAGTGGGGAAGTCTGTTCAATTTATAAAGTTCGTCCAAGCTATCAGAATTTTGTGAATTCCCTATTTGATATTCATCTTCAACTAACTCCACTTTTTCTTTATTCTTGTTAAAGCATTTACCACTCACTTTCCAAGGTATCAATTCCTTGTCACTCTCATACTTTGAACATGTTACACTATGTCACACCATTTGGATCATATGTTCATATATATTCTTATTGGATACCTAGTATGCTACATATCCAAACTCTAACTATCAACACTTTACACTCCATTATGCAGTACATGTTACACAACGTCATACTATTTAGATCATATGTTCATATATAGTCTTATTGGGAACCTAGTATGCTACACTCCAAAACTCTAAATGTCAAGACTTTGCACTCTATTATCCAATTGGGATTGTAATTTTAGGTATATCCTTAATTAGGTATCTTCTATGCAACATTCTTAAACCTTCCTCTTCTCTTGAACATATCCCTATCATCATAAGTTTTTAGAGCTGCTTATACAATTGTTCCATTTGTACATGTTTATTAATACACTTGGTATGTGCACCATAATCAAGTTTCTAAATACATATATTAAGAAATGCTTTCAAAATATCTCTATATCATTTGTTCCAAAACATTTAAAAATAATTAATAATTGTGTAATTCAATACCCATATTACACCGATACAAAATTGTTTTTTACCTAATTAGATCATCAAATTAATTACAATCACCAAAACATTGATAACTACCACTTACCTGAAGTGCATTTCCTAAGAAAATCTTTTTTATTGTTATCCATCAGAAATGGTAATAGAATTATACTAGACTAAATATTGAAATTTCCACATCTAAGTGCAAACTCAATTCCACTATGGTATGGAGTGGACTCGTCAACTTAATGTGTTTTCTTCCAACACGTTTCTGCGAATCTAACAGCGTGGTTGTAAAGAGCAAAGAAAAAGGGCGTTGGGACCTACATAATTTACTTAAAATTTAGTCCTTACAAAGTCTACAACAAAGTTCCCGTGGTCTCGCTGGAAAAATAAATTATTATATTCGATGTACCTACTCCATCGTCTGTCTTTTATATGTATATGGTAAATTATTTGATTTTTTATAAATTATGAGTAGACTTCATGGTACATCGACAATTTCCCAGAAACGTGTCCGCACCGTCTTGAAAGTTTCCTTCTTTCCGGGTGGAAATATGTAGCCTGTCTTGCCCGTTTTTATTGCAGCAGCCCATCTGTTCTCAAGAAATCGGGCTTATTTGGATCTAACAGGAGTTATTTAGATGGTATAGCAATAAGATTGCAATATTACCAACAGTGATAATGAAAAGACCTGCAGGAATTATGTTACCAAAGGTACGCAAGAAGTAGTTTTTATGCAAACTCTACATTGTATATGCCTTTTCCGTACCCTTTATGAGTTCTGTATAGCTATGGAGGAAAGTTATTAGATATTCTCTGAGTTCTAATTTAACATCTATTCGCTGATAAAATGGTCAATGTTCATGTACCGGTTGATCGTTGATCATTTGATTGGTTTGATTATTAGTTTTCTTTTCTTTTGTTTGTTTGTTTTTTTCATTTATAATTGTAGTTATTAGTCAAACTATCGAAGAATAGGTTGGGAAAATATACACTTATGTATAATTAGGCAAAAAATACTAAGAATTATTTACGTTTGATGATGGGATTTTGCAATGTATGGCATGTCTTTCACACTTGTAAAACAAAAGTAGCAAACTAGTTAGATGCGTAGATTAGGTGTCAAATTTTGAAAGTAATTATATAGGTGGTTCAACAATAAGTAAGATACAAAATTTTATAAGAGGAAAATTAGGGAGATTTCAAGCATTAATTTTTCAAAATTGTGAGATGTCTAATTTTAGAAAATATAATTTGTGATTATTCGATTTTTAATTTAGTATTATTGCAAAATGTGTTTGACAATTTATAAACACAAATAACTTAATAGGTTTGTTTTTTGAAGTCATTCATTGTTGGCTATGTAGATATCTTCTTCATTTTTGAGTGAAGTGTGGTTGATTCCATTGGCTGATATGTATGTTGGAGTCTTCATACCATCTTCTTATAGTTAATTTATCATGGCCTAGAGTAAATTTCTGCATAAAGGAAATTTGTAAAAGAAGGATTGTTGTGCCATGACTAGTTAGAAGAAATTTGAAGGAGATATGTTTGAGAGTTGTGCACCTTTATTTCAGAGAGAGAGAGAGAGAGAGAGAGAGAGAGAGAGAGAGAGTTGTAATCAAGCTTCCTATATTTTCCTTATAAATATGTATGGATTCTTTTTGCATTTTGGAGTACCTCTTGAAGGAGAACATCAGTTGAATGCATAGATTGTATAACGATTTGACTCTAGATATGGCTACGAATGTTATCCCCTGCCACTCTATTTTTTCAATGTCAATTATTTATTTTTGTAGTGTCAATCCATGGGATTTGTGTATGGTTATAGCCCATCCCATTGTGAGCGGTATTTGCCTTTGGCTGCCTAGTGATACAAGAATTATTGTAATACTTTTGGGGTCATCTAGGTTCCATGGTGACCCATTGTAATTATCGATCCTTGCTACAACATACATTTGAACATTGGGTGGTTTGGTACTGGCGCTATAAACAATGTCAATTACTTCACAATGAGCTCCATTTATAAGCCCTATTTAGGTCCAAATGTTGGTTGTGAGCATGATGCATGAGCCTTTGCAAAGTAGTATTTTTTTTGAGTTGTTCATTATTAGTTGCATTTTCTATTGTGTTCCTAGTGCTTTTCACAATATTTAACACAATTCGACAGTTCAATAATTTCAACATTCTTCTATTGTGTAGTTTGGCTAAATCATTGGTACAAAATAGGTGCATTGAGTTGTCAAATTATTCATTTTCATTTGGTGTAACTTGTTTGTTTGTGCACACCATCAAGAACTACCAATATTCTTTCCTTGGTTCTGCATTCCATATGTTTTGCAACACTTGACAAAATTGTACTTGTGTGATAGTATTACCTTTTTGTCAAACTATGTTTGTAAGGAAATAATTATCATGAATTGGTCCCACAATGTCTTGGCACTTTAATGTAATGTGTAGATATGTATGTCCATCATAGGTGGTAATTGTGCGTGGTCATCGACCAATATTATGAGGACTTCAAAGAAGCATATGTGCCAATTGTAGGAAAATGTCTCACATTGTCTAGTCACTATTTTTAGTAGTAGTTTTGGCCCTATGATACTCATTTCATCAATGAATATGTGTCATATGTCCTTCAACTCTTCTTGAAATACTATCAATGCTTGTCCTTTTAATGTCTGCATTTCTTTAATAGGAACCCTGAGCATTGAATGTATAGTTGATATATGTATGTTGAATGTGACAAGTCTTGTAGGAGCTAGTGTGAGAAATTGGCTTTTTTGTTGTGGTGTCTTACTTTTGAATGCATTTGTTATGCATGTGATTAAGTAGGATTTTCCTAGTTGTTGTTGTTGACTCTTCGTTGTCCTTCAAGAAAGTCATCCATTCTTTTATTGCTCTCTTCAGCCTTTCTAATAATCTCATTATGCTATTGCTGAATTCTAACCTAATGTTTTAGCTTTTCATTCTCTTCTCTTAGTTCACTGATAATCTGTATTCTCTCAATGAGTTCCACATTTATTCTGTTTGCTTCTTGACTCATAAGAATAATCTGATTTGTGAGATCATGGTGATGCTTAGCATGTCTTTGAATTTATAATTCCTTTTTTTGTAGTTTCTCTGTAATCTTCCTTCTGTCATCAATAGCAAGTGTTCTTTCTATTTCAGCTTGTCTAGCAGAACTCTTCACATCAATCATTCTTACCATTTGGCTCTCTTGACCGATTTGCAACATCTTTATTTTCTCTGTTAGATGTTGATTGATCTCCTTTAGATTTGTGATGTTCTCTTCTAATGTATCTAATGTATTACTTGCATTTGATACAGAGGATTCAAAGAAATATGGAATCTCTTCTTCTTGATAATCTTTTTCATTGTTCCGGGTAGCCATACCTTTCCTTTCATCCAACAACTCTCTCATCTTGATTCTAGCTTCTTTATATTGTTCATAGAACATATGTATCTTAATCTTTTTGTTCTCAATATCCTTATCAAGTTTCTACTTCTCCATTGTATGATCTTTGCTCTTAAGCCTTTAAGCTTTCCAAGAAGAGACTTAGCTCTGATACCAATTGTTGGAATTAATGGGAAGTAGTATTGAGAGGGGAGGGGTGAATCAGTACCTCTAAAATTTTTTACACCTTTCACAATTTATCATTAGTAATCATTCATTACTGCATTACCGACCATTATTGTTGTTCTTTCTTATGCATGTATTGTTCATTCACAATCTTTAATAGTTTTCTACATTCATAGACACATTCATGAAAATGATAAACACATAACACAAGATATGGTATCACAAAAAACTCCTGTTAGGAAGTACAAACTGCGGTGGGGATGACACCCACAAAACTTCACTATCTGCAAAATGAAAGGGAGCCGGTTAAGGATTACAATTTGATCACTTCTGATGATCTACCTTGTTAGGAGTATTAAGGTGGAGACCTGTTAAGATCTACCCTATTAAGATCTTTAGCAACACTGATTCAAGTGTGCACTCAATTATGAGATTTACAATAGGATGGTTAAGCCCACCTTTCTTGAAAGGTTTTCATTAGTGTACTACACTTGTTAGAACGAGTACAAATGTTGACCCGACTGTATGCAATCTACAATTGCTGATTACAGATCTATTAAAGCTCTCAGAATAACAATATCACCTTAAGTGATTGATGAATACCTTTTCTCTGGTCGTTGGTAGCCTCTGTTCTGTTCTTTGAAATTGATTTGATTCTATTTCTGTCCTTCTATATGAATTCTCTTGTCTAGTCTCTAGATGCTCTCCATGGCTACTATCATCATTGAACAACTTCTCTTACAATAGATTGAGCATCTATTTATACAATTCTTTTGACCTAATCTAGAATCATGCATTACAATATAAACTCTTAGATCCAAGGTTTACAACTTGATCTTGATCTTTAGTTTGCATATTTTAAATCAGTAAAACTAATTAAAACAATAATAAATACATTGCTTCCTCCGCACATAATGGATATAAAAGTAAATCAAGAATTTATAATTGCAACTTCAGTGATTTATCTGACGTGGAAAGTCCGATCCACTTTTTGCGGGATGTAACTGACTATCGGTTCTTGGTCGTCGGTTTTGAACTTGAAGTCTGTCAGCGTTCCTCTGTTAAACTGTTCGTCGGGTTCCCTTTGTCTGTTGAGTTCCTCTCTTTACTGTATTTTTCAGGTTACACTGTTGTTACTCGTCAGGTTTCCTTTACCCTTTTTGTCATCGGATAACACTTAACAGTGTTTGTTGGGTAACCTTAGCGTCGGGTAGTGTTGTGTCCTGTTTGTCGGTGTAGAGTAAACTGATGGTGCAAATCATGTTTTTCCTTGTGTATACTAATGAAACAATATAATGCCTTCATTTTATATTTTTTTCTTGTTATTCGTTGGAACACTTTTTGTCGAACATTCAAAGATGTGAAAATTCAACTGCAAACCACAAGGGAAATTTTTTTAGGCATGTGACATGTTTCTTGTCCTCCTATATGGAAATATTTCATGGATTTTCAGTATATTATAAGAGTTTTATGTTTTGCAAGGTGTGTGCCCTTGGTCTCGGTCAGGCCATGTAGTGGTTGGTGATAAGGGTTTAACCGCCTCCTGTGGATTCTATAAGTCTAGCGGTTGTATCGGGAATTAAAAGTTTGATCTTTTGGTGCAATGAAAACCACCCAATCTAACAATTGGTATTAGAGCTAAGGTCACAGGTTCCAACCCCTTTCATGTCCTGAGGGTGTAATTGTTGCAAGGTGTGCACCCTTGGTCTCGGTCAGGCCATACAGTTAGTGACAAGGGTTTAACCGCCTCCTGTGGATTCTATAAGTCTAGTGGTTGTATCAAGCATTAATAGTTCAATATTTTTGTGCAAGATGGAAACCACCCAATCTAACAGTATGATCTCCTTTTTGGGTTGAAGATATTCTTGTTAACATATTAGTGCAATTCTCAAATG
This sequence comes from Thuja plicata, assembly GCA_018584345.1. Lineage (NCBI taxonomy): Eukaryota > Viridiplantae > Streptophyta > Pinopsida > Cupressales > Cupressaceae > Thuja > Thuja plicata. Next base: position 54,505 of record MU225360.1, read on the forward strand.
TTTTATTTTCTTTTAATGCATATTTGGCAATGTATTTTAGAGAGAGTACTTGTGGGATAGCAGGTAGGCAATCTATGTGTGCTCTCCATATCAAAATCATTTATAGGTTGTGTATGTTTAACCTATCATCATTTCTTATATGTTCATATATTTTTAATTCTCAACATCATTACATGATGAGGTGGAGATATTGTATTATTTCTATGAAGGATTGTATTGGCACTATATTTTCCCCCTATTTTCCATAACTATGTACCCTCTCTATATTTTTTTGTGCCTCTAGCTATAGTAACTATGTCTTTTTAGTCATGGGAGGGATCTATAACAAACATCCCAGCTACATTTAGAAAGCATGGATCGTCTAGTAGAGAACAAAACATTATGTTTCTTTTACAAGATGCATTATGAGGATTTTAAATGTTAATTTATATGTTGGAAAATATTTGCGCTCTTTCAAATTATGGATTGTTTTTCTAATCAATTTATCTATATCTAATGCATTTTGGAGCCAAAGGAACCCATGTATATGTGAAGTGATCCTATGTTGCCACTCATATCTATACTAATAGTCTTTTGCACCAAGGAATTTTTCAATCACCTCCTCATGATAGATTGTAAATTATTGATGTAGGTATAATGATATGGCATGTAGATTATTAATTATGTTAACCAAGAGTGGTTTTTTTATTTCATTTGGATGAGAATTTCATTTGAGAGTAATCATTGTATATCTAGCCACTTCATTTCTTTTGCACTTAATATGAAGAATAAAGTGGTTGATCCTATTTGGTTGATCATGTTTGTTAACTCAACATGAGACTTGTTCTGATATGATTTTGTACCTCTGATGGAAGATCCAATGTGCATGAGCCGCTCAACTAATTGTATGTTTCTTAAATATTTTTCAAGAGTGCATGAAGGTTTTCAATAGTGGATAGGATGTTTTCTTCCAAATTTTTTTTATGAATATAGTTTCAAGGCCTTGACTATGATGCCACATCATAAGATTGAATATAAAATATTGAAAATTTGGATGCCTTCAAATATTTTGTCATGGAATATCATCAAGTGTAATGCATACTCATAGATTTTCAGTTCCCTAAATTGCGGTTGCATGTGTAGTGCGGACCCATTTTGGAGGAGAGTAAAAAATGTCATATAGAGAAAACCCTTAGTATTGTATTTGTTTATCAAAGAGATATCTTTTTTTGGAAAGATGATAATGTTATTTGGTTTGTCCTCTAGTTCCAATGTTTTTTTAATAATTTTTAACTCACAATATATATTTAGAAATTTAAACATAAACGATGATATGTATGCCATGCTATTTTCATTTTGATCTTCATTGGTTCCCATTTTGTTATTTGGTATCACTATAACTTCATCTATTTCAATGGTGTGAAGAATGCTAGAAATGTTCATTCTTATTTTAATGAATTTTTATAATATTGAACATTAATGGTAACATCATTGCAATATGGGTCATATTTGACTTTGTATTGTAATACACCTCTACCGTGACTTCTACTCACATAATAGTCATAATACTGTCTTTCTCTATACAATATTTGAACTATAAGAACATTGATTCTTCTATTCTAAATGCAAGTACCTTTCCAATGCTATTTATGTTTTGTGTGAAGCTTATTGTTTGACCACTATATTTATACTGGAATCCAAGAGAATGGGTTACTTGCAATACTGGGTTTACTCTAGCAATGAGCATTTCTTCCATGGTTATTCATTTATATGGTTGGTCATCAATTCCTACAATAGTTTTTTTTGTGCTCTTATAAATTATGATTGTACATTCAATGGTTATTTTGATTACTGTAGCTATATTTCCTTCTCAAGATGATTAAAATATGAAAACATTATCTGCCCTATTGGTTGTGTACTTCTGTATAAAGACCATTCTTGATAGTTTGATCACTGGTTTAATCACTATTCTCTCTATAGACATGTAGTTGTCCTTGAATGACTATTGTATTTTCAAAATGTGATAATTGATCTTATAGTTGTACCTTATTGTTTTAATTTTTTCCATTTTTGCAATTTTTTGACATATCATTCAATGTACTAGGTACTGTCCTTCCTCATACATCAACAATGTATCTTTTACTCTCAATTTTCCTTGAAGTACTAGACCAAAAATTTTCATAACCAGATGAAATGTCCCTTCAATATGAATCTGCAATTGTGATAGATGTTAAGCTAAAAGGTTTTAGGCTATAAATGACCTGTCCCTTTAATAACTTATTGTCTTCACTTGTAGCTGCACATGCAAACAAAATTGTTAGTAAAAACATGTGAATGATCTGTTTTGCCTTCAATTGATCTTCTCCTAATTTTTTTGATTTGATATAACAAAAATATGCTTGTATGGAAAGTCACTAGAGATAGAATTAAGATCTCCCATTTCTCAGTCCTTGGACTGAAATTATTTTCACCATCCTTTTGCAGGTACACTAAGGATGTGGGACCACTTCTACAATTAACTGATTTAGGATACAATCATAGTCCTCCATTATAGAAGACAATGGTGGATCTTCCCCTACCTCTCTAGTCTTTGACTTTTGTACTTGTACATTTATTTTTTATTATTTTTCAGAGCTTTCCCATGGCTTGTGTGGGCTTCATTTTTTAGATTTCAGTTTTTTCATTCAAAATGAAAATGTATTTGTATCTCTTGATTTGTAATGTAAAAAAAACACTTCAGTTACACTTTATTGCCTTTATAAAGAAATGAAATGCTTGTAAATTATTTTTGCATTATTAAATGAGAAATTTCTTTTTATTTGAAAAACATGTCTCTGTTTCTTTCTTTAAATGAAAAAATGATTTATTTCAAAGAAGAAAACTACAAGATGAATAAAAATTCCCTTTTGCAACTGAAAAGTGATCAAAGCATTTAGGCAAAGTGGAATAATCACTTAAGAATTAGCAACCCGAATCTACTCAACATTTTTAGAATGTAGTGAAAATGCTAACATTTGTAGCGACCTCTCAGGGGTGTTTTCATGCTAAACGAAAACATACCAGCTGCCTTATACAAATTCATTGAGCACAAAGTTGACTCTAAACCTAGAAAATTGAAACCTTCTACAAACCAAAACTGAAAACACACTTGCTGAAATTGAAACATGCCAAAATTGAAACAAACCAAAACAAGTAAGTTGTTGAAACCATTGGTGTCACTTTGGGAAAATGTTTATGATGTGAAATAGAGAGCTAAATCATCTCATATTTGTCCTAATAGATGTTTTCTTTTTGCAGTAATAATTTTTCAGCAACTTAGAAAACTGAAAATAACTAAAGTTGATGAAAAAAATTGAACTTATTCATTAACATTAAGATGTTTTGTAGTGACTTTAGAACTTTAGCTCCTATTTCAGCTGAACCATGTCTTCCTTGGACATTAAGATGTTTTCTAGTAACTTTAGAACTGAAACCAAACTAGGAATGTTGTTGTTATATGTGATGATACAATGAGGAAGCATGTATGATGTAGGGCAGCAGGTTACAACTCATGCCCTATGCGATGTATTCTTATTCCTTTCCTTATCATGGATATCAGTAGGGTTCTCCTTATTTTCCTAGCACATAACTGAAAAACTGAACTTAAGCATGTTATTTTATGATAACTTTGTTGAGTAAGTATGTATCATCTTATAGTTGATCCATCCATTAATGGCTGCTTATACAATATTACAAGCATATTTTATTGTGTTATCATTAAAAAACTTTACTAACTACTAAATGGACTGACATTATGCAAACCAACACTTATTCAAACCCAAAACTAACTGAAAACCTCTATTCTAATGTGAAAAAGCACTTATTTTCTTATCAACCTTACCTCAAAAACATTGGTTGAGGTGAATCCCAATAATAGGGATTGATAACTCCTCTCCTTCAAGGGTGGATAGCTGGAAATAATTATGTGGATTAAAAGCTATTATAATAAATAGTCCAGTCCACATAGCATTAAACTTTGTATGCTTTCCAGGTCTTCTCTTCAATTCATCCCATTTCAAAATAATGTCTCCTTGTTGAAAGATTCTAGGAGATGCCTTCTTATCAAAAGTTCTCTTCATTTGAGCTTGATGGTGCTCACTCTATTTCATTGTACCTCTTCTAACCTTTTATAATTAAATCAGTTGAGCTAACCTTTTTTCCATAGGTTCCTCTTGAACCATATCTAGTTGGTTTACCAAATCAAGTGCTGGAAATTTAATAGAAATAGGCAGCCTTACTTCTTTTCCATAAACTAGTCTATAAGGAGACATACCTATAGGTGTTTTAGGATTTATCTAATCATCCTATAGTTCTGATTTCAAATTGTCATGCCAAGCTCTCTGATTCCCTTCCATTGTCCTATTTATAATGTGAATCTAATTTTTGTTTTTCAATTCAGCTTGTTCATTACCATGTGGGTAATAATTGGATGAGGTATTCAGGAAAATTCTATTCTTAATATCCCATTATGATATTCTAATCCATGTGAATTCTAACGCATTACCTAAAATGATTGAATCTGGAACACCAAACTTGTAAACTAGATCATCATAAAAATTCAAAACAACAATCACATTTGCTTCTTTTAAAGAAACTGCTTCTATCCACTTGACAAAATAATTAGTGGATGTCAATACCCATTTATGGCTAGCACTTGAAGGTGGGTTTATGACTCCAATGAATTCTAAACCCCATTTCATGAATGGTTGTTCTACCTGAATTAGCTACAATGGCAGTGCTATAAGCTTTTCCTTTACTGCAAATACAACACATTCTCTGCATTTTCTAACCCAAGCATGTGAATCCTTAAACAGGTTGGGACAATATTAACCCACTTTCATCACCTTGAGAGTTTTAGATCTCGGTGAGAAGTGGCCTCCAGCAGGCCCTTTATATAATTCATGCAAACTTCTATCAATCTGATCTATTCTACTACATCTTAGCAAAACACCATGGAAATCCCTCTTAAAAAGGATTTCATCCAACAAAACACAAATAATTGATTGCAAATGATAATACCTTCTGTTAGCTCTATGTAAACCAACTGAGCATTGAACTGTGAGAAATAAATGTGTCATATAACATACCCAATAAAAATTAGAATCTGGAACAACAACCTATGGTTTATCATGAAGGGTTGAAACAACCTCCTTCTCCTATTCTGCACTGTTGTTCCCATTTCTAGAAATTTGTTCACATAATACTTTACCTCTAACAAGCTTGGTAACCTTTATTTCAATATCATATTCCATAACCTTGGTTACCCAACCAACTCTTTTGGTGTTTAGGTCTTTATTTAGCAAAAAATCCTTCACAAAAGAACGTGCAACCAAAAATTTAATTCTATCGTTAGATAGCATATGTCTGAATTTTTTCAAGCTCCTAATAATAGAAAGAACATTTTTTCAACAAAGGAATATTTAAGTTCATAATCTTTCAGCCATTGGTTGAAAAATGCCAATGGTTAATCCAAACCTTCACTATTTGTTGTACCATCATTGCTGCAACCTTATCAATATTTCCATATGCATATAAAATGAAGTCTTTTGAAAAATCAAGATTTAATAATGTTGGAGAAGCAACTAATGCCTCCTTAATTAATTCAAAACTCCTTTTACCATCTCTGGTCCAATTGAAAATGACATTCTTTCTAAGCATGGTAGTCAAAGGCATTAATAGCTATGCCAGGAATAAATCTTCTAATAAAATTAATTCTCCCTAAGAAACTTTGAAGACCTTTCTTATGTGCTGGCAATGACAAAGCGAGAATTGCACTCACCCTTTTAGGATTAATGGTCATTCCCTCTTTTGACACAATAAAACCAAGCAGTTTACCTTCATGAACAAAAAACACACATTTCTTCAGATTGAGTGAAATACCATACTCCCTGCACCTTTCAAAGATCTATTTAAATGTATTAAATAATCCTTTGGATTCTTGGTAAAAAGAGTGATATCATCCAAATAAACTAGCATAATTTTATACATCATACCTTTAAATGATATGTCCATAGTCTTTTGAAACATGTCTCTAGTATTAGACAACCCAAATTGATTTTTTTGTTAAGCCATGATACCCCATTTAGTTGTAAAAGTTGTCTTATACTTGTCGTCTTCCTTCACAAGAATCTGATTATAACATGAAAAACCATCTAACAATGAAAATCGTTCAGAACCTGAAACTACTTGCAAAATTTGCTCCATGGAAGGCAATGTATGCCTATCCTCTAAGGATGCTCTATTAAGATCACAAAAATCAACACACAACCTGATTTCCCCAATTTTCTTCCTAATTGGTATAAGATTGGACACCCATAAGGTATGTTTGATAGGAAAACTAGTGCTTCTCTCAATCAACGTATTCAACTCTTTAATCATGAGGGGTTCTAACTTAGGATTAACTGGTCTTTTCTTTTATCTCATGATTTTTGCATTGGGATCAAGCTCTATAGTATGATGGGCTATACTAGGGTCAAAACCCTTCAAATCAAAATATTTACAAGAAAATATATCATTAAATTCTTTGCAAAGTAACACAAAATCTTGTCTTTCCTTAGGAGTACATACCTTGCCCAGTTTGAGAAGCTTGTCTTTGTAAATTTGAATGTTGTCATAGTGTTCATCTTTAATCTACAAGCTGGATTTTAATTTTATCAGCTGATCATTAGTATTAGAAATAGATTCCAAGGTTACTACACCCTTGGGAAGCTTGTTAGTTTTCAATTGAATAACTTGGTCTTCATATTGTTGTTTAAATTTATGTTGATTAGTATTAGAAAATTCAACCTCCTCCCTTAGAAAATTTATAATTTGTTGGTCTAAATAAAAAACTTGCAAATTATCAGTGTTATTAGGTACAAAAGACCTATTGAGCATTGTTTTTACACAAGTCAATTGCTACGAATTCGAGATACAATTTCCTCTCTTGAAAGAATAAAAAGGTTATTCCTAAGGTTCACCATGGTTGTGGTACAACCGCTTGGTAAAATCAGTTGAATATAAATGTGAATGTTCACAAGGAGGCCTATGCTAGTTTGTTTTGACTTCAGGTTGCAAAAAAAACTTTAGTACTTTCTGTATTTTTCTCAATATTTAATGTATGCAATCTTATAATTATGTGAATCTAATTAAAAACCTACAATGATTACCTATTTTAACCAATCTGAAACAAAGCTCAAAGATTTGAGTAACAAGAATTGTAAGCAAATTTATTGAAAGGAGAACCTAACAGACATAAGCCATTATTGAATCATGCTTGGAAATTAAATGATGGAGAAGCTGGAAACCCACGCAACATGAATTATACCTGATCAAAATTCTATGTTTAGAAGATGTAATATTTTGAAGAAACTCCCCCTTCTCCTTCTTCCTCTTTTGTCTTTTCTTGCAAAGTTCTAACTATAGAGATACAACTGCTCTCTTCCTTTTGTACACCTTTTTTCTTTCTCCGTAGGTACCCTTAGGTTCTTTGGCCTTTGATAGAATGATTTAGAATAACTGAGAAGGGGGTTCAATTAGTTATCCAAGGTCCAAATATACCAATTTAACTTTCAAACACTTCAACAAACTTAGATCCACTCAGTAATCCACTCGGTCTCTATAGCATATAATCAATAACATAAACTTGCAGTATACTATACTAATGTAACCAACTTGTAGAATATAAAAATCTTAACGGTACAACAAACCAAATAAAATTCACACAAGTATGACACTAGGATTTAACGTGGAAACCCAATATTGGAAAAAACACCAGTAACATGCTACCAATTTTTCACTCTTCTGAACTGAGCTCTGTGAAAAACCAATCTGATTAAAGGTTACAATACACATTGTTAAATGTGACCTAGTTAAAGTATTTAATCACCCTGTTAAAAGTGATCCTTGTTCAAGGGCTTAGACCATTCCATTAGACTATCACCTTGATTAAAGGATTTAACAATATGACTGTTAGGTCAACCTTGTTTAAAAGAATTTTACAACTGATACAATGGTTAGAAAGTAATAAAAAATTGTGATCTGAAACATACAACTCACTTTGCAAATACAGATCCAACTATAGCTCAAATGCTAATTCACTGAATAGCCTTCATTTTCATCTCTATCACTCATATCTTTTTGCAAATACTTCAAGAAATCACCATTGTGTAGTCCTATACTACTCTCTTCAGCCTTTTCTTCTTTCTTCTTAGATTTTCCCAATTAACTGAATTAACCTCATACCACACTTACATAACCTGCAATTAGGTTAATCTTATACCACTCTGATCAAGTAGCTCGATCTTTTGCCTCTTAATCATCACCGTAGATCTTAGGATTTGGTCAGATACAACGAATCCTTCCAACATTTCATTTCCATCTACATTGTAGAATACATAATAAAACCCCTTCTTGAATCCATACATAAAAATAGTTAAACATTTATTAAATGCTCATTTAATTTTCCACAAAAATCATTCTTATCTTAAATACGCTTCACATATGCCAAGAAAATCAACTATGTCAGCTGGGATCTCAAATCTCTCTCAAACTGTCAAAATACTGACACTCAGTCAATACTGTGTTCTTTCACTCAGTCATCACTAGATAACTCGGTAATTCACTGATGCTCGGTAAATACTGATGCTCGGTCGACACTAAATTTGCTTGGCATGTACTGGCACTCGGACAACACTCACATCACTCGACACAAACTTATTGGACTTATGTTTCTTGATCTTCTTCTCTGTTACTCGGTCAAGATTAACCTTGTAGTCATCCAAACTTCACTTAGACTTAAGATAAACAATATATTACCTTGTCAAGGTGGGATCTTTGTTAGAATAACTGAGAGGGGGGTGGGGGAGGGGGGGGTGAATCAATGGCCTCAAAAATATTCCAATAAATCAACCCAAAAAATTAGTACCACAATATTAAGCCTCTAGTTATCTTCAGTCCTACAAGATGTATGCCTTCAAATAATCTTAATAAATAACTACTGCTCGGAGTTCACTATTAAACCTTATTCTTAATCTTTACCAATTAGCAGTCTTTCATTTACTGAAAAATAGTAAATTGCTTAGTGTATATTGATCAATCCAGATTAGTTATGTGTAATGCAAAACACTAAAGTAATGACTCATAAACACATTGACACATGTAATTTTAATGTGGAAACCCTGTTAAGGGAAAAACCACTTGGGACCGGTAACCCAAAATTTTTACTCTTCTGAAGTGAGCTCAATGAAGAGCCAACCCTGTTAAAGGTTACAAACACACTCTTAGGTGTGACCTTGTTAGAGGATTTAAATAGAATAGTTTGTCACTTGATATTGAGTATCTCTATGCTACCTTCTATGACTGAACCCTGGTTTGTCAAATGGTATCTGGCATCTCATTCTATCTTCATGATCAAAATTTTTGATACTCCTTGGGATGTATCTCAATATAGAAATAATTGTTAAGTCCTACTTGGTAAAGAGACTTTCTGAATCAATGGTTAAACTAAAACATAAATGACCGATTCACACATACAACTTAGACTTGCATATTTTCAGATCTATTGTAAGCTCATAATTCCTTTTTGATCAATGCCTTATTTTCAATACCTTTTCTCCACTTCTTTTTTCTTAGTGATGCTGTGCTTCTTTGTTTCTCGGGTCCACATAAATATTTAGCTCTTTCCTCAGCTTGATTGTTCAAGACTGTATGAAGTTGTTCTTCATCAGTTTCTCTTCAGCATCCTTCTTTTCCATTCACTCCCCTAATTTATAATAAATTAGATTCTCTCTTTATAGACATGATATCATCATTTCTCACTTCTTGATTTTCTTGTTCTTGGTGTGATCCGCAATCTTAACCAATCTTGCTTTAAAGCTTCACTTATGTTTTATCTCGTAGATTTCTCCTTGACAACTGGATAAAAGAACTTTAAATATTTTACTTATCTCTGGCTTTAACTTGTCGATGAAAACAATGTTAACAAACAGTTAAGTCTATCTTTAGCTCTGCCAGCTAAGTATTTTTTTGTTTATGAACTTCAGTTAATTTTGGTATTTTAACTCTTTGATAGCTTCGGTCAACACTTCAGTTCTCCTCGGGCTTCTCTGTCATGGTTGTCTGTCCGTCGGGGTTGTCTATCCTTTAGATTTTTCAGTTCATTGGGTAACACTGTAATTATGGTCGTTGGTAATGCTTGTAATTCTAATCATTAGTAATGCTTGTCAATTTTCTTTCTTGAGCATCACTGTGACTTTTCATTTTAAGGATAAAGGCACAAGCCATCACGAGTCTCACCCTATCCGATCTCTCCCTATCTCTCCCTCTCCCTCTGCCTTTCTCTCCCTCTTTCCCTCCCTCTCCCTATCCCCTTCTCTCCCTTTCCCCACCTCCTTCTCACCCTATCCATTCTCTCCCACTCTCTCCCTCTCTTAATCCCCTTCTCTCCCTCTCCCTCTTGTCTTTCAATGTGAAAAAACTTATCTTTAACTCTTTATAATCTCTAATAATTGGTCTAATAAACTACATAATAGGTTTGTGTTCCTGAAATATTCAACTCGGGGCACTAGGATTCTCTTGTTTGGAGGAAAAAGAACCCGAGATCCCTATGCACAACAATTTTATCACATTGAAGGACTGCAATCTAAAGTCAGCATCGATGCATAAACTTGTGTATATATAGCAATCCATATACAAGAAAACAAATACAATGATAAGTTCAGGCACATGTTAAAGATTTATGTATTAAAAGAGCATCGATTTGTTGCTATACTAATACATGTGTTATTAATCATTAATGGGGAGTGATTTAAATAAGAGAGCGCATCATTGCGGGATCAATTACCAAAACGGTAATGATTTTGGAAGGACAAAATGATGACACGATTAGTTATTGTTATGAAGAGCATTTAAGGTGCAAGCTGTAAAAGGAAAGAAAGCTCACTTCACACGGATTCTGGTGAAGGCAACGCAAGTCACTTCACTGGGTCTATAAAACCATAGAAAAGTAACAGTTTCTACAAATTGCAATGTGGTTGCATTGGCATATCAATAGTGAGAATGGAAGCTAAATTTAGCCTCGACTCTGAGAAGTAGATGAAGGCCTTCAAAGGCCCAGTCAGTCATGAAAGAATTAAAGGGCTGCTTAAGGTTAAATCAGAAAGGATGATAGCTAGTGTTCTGAAAGTTATCGGAACACAATTCCAAAGAAGGAAAGTGAAGAGAAGGACTAATCTGGATGGCATCTCAATTTTTATGGCTTGAGGTTTGGAAATCTAAGAGAGCACTGATGAAGTGGGCCTAATCACTAATGCTCTATTTGAGAAGGATGTTTTAGGCGACCTGCAGTCAATTATGGAATGGTTAGTGCCTGACATTGTTGCTGATTTTGCACAGATAATCTTATGACCTGTGATGCATAGTGTTCGGGCTAGTTACAACAACCATGGTTAATAGGCTTAAAGAGCCCCATTTTCTATAGTTGTAATGTCAATGATTTTTGGTTTTCCTTTGTAATATTAAAAAGTAGTCAGATGCAGATAGACTTTTGTTCAGATAGGTAGGATGCAAGTTTGATATTGTAAAGGAGCGATGACTCCTGTAGTTGAAGCAGTATGAAAGTTTCAAGCTATTATATCTGCTAAAGGTATAATGTAATCATTTTATTATATCAATACAAAAAACCCTATTATTGACCAAAAAAAAATAATGGTTTGATCTTCTCACCATTTTAATATGGTATTAGAGCACTTAATCTCTCTATCCCCGTGATAGTGTTGTGCGGTGAGGAAATTTTGTGATGCATTTATTAATATACTTTATGAAGATCCATTTTTACGCATACAAATCTACAATTTGAGAAGGAATAAATGTGATTTATTTTCCTATTTGTAATTTTTTGAAGATATCTAGATTCTTGTGATGCACATACTAGTGTGACAGTGGAGGCATTCAATTTTAGAGGAGCACCATTGGAAGAAGATGCTGGCAAGGGTTGCTGAATATGGCTTTACATCTGCTAGTTCAATTTTCTTCAAAGTTTTCTAAAGTTTTTTCAAAAATTGATGTGGCACATATCTTTCATCCATTGTAATCCTTGAGACCTCTTCCTAGGTGTGATACATTCCATCAAGTTTAAGGTACCAAAAGTGCATTGGAAAATACCATATGTTTAGGTGTATGAGTGAGGATTGGAGATAAGTAGGAATCAATTGGCTCATCTAATACTTAAGAACATTTTGATTTATTTTTATTTACATTTTTATAACTAGACATAACAAATCCTACGAAAAAATATTTTCAATCACTGTGAGTATTACACAATATCTAAAAGGGAGGTTTGTGATAGAAACTGAGAGTTTATTGATACCACAAAGTGTTTGAAGTTGTAGATGGTCACAATTCATCATTTTATCATTAGTTTATTCTCAAATTAAGATGATGTTGTTTGTGAATAAAGAAAATCATTGTAGTACTAATAGATTTCTTACAAGATATGTGAGAGAAGCACAAACTGTAGTGTGGTAAAATCAGGTATTGCATATATAAGGGGACATGGGAGTTTATGGCTTGTAAATCTATTGCAAAAAATATATTGGTTACTGTGGAGGATACTAAGAGTGTCAAATTATAGATTGAGATCATGACCAACCTCTCTAGGCATTACCATAGCACTCAAGGATGTATTTGCGGGGGCACATGCGCATTTGGTCATGAAGCTCTATGCTAGCAGTGAGCAGAAGTAGGCAACTATTATCATGGTCCAGAGAGAAATTTAGTATTTTGATGAAACACATGAATGGGATACACAAATTGAGCTCATCAAAACATTGAATAATGTCTCTGTTGGGAAGATTTATGTTGAAGTAGAAAGGGTCTGATTGGTTAGAAAGATTGCAAAAATAAAGGAAGAATAGGGTCTTATTGCTAAGGGGACTTCATGAGACATCAATATTGTGCATCTATATTCTAGAAGATCGGAAACTCTTTCCATCTATCTTGATAAGGACATATTGTAATATCTTATAAATACTAAAATTATGCATAGAAGGGAAGTCATCAGATGACGACTATGTTTTCACTAGGTGGATACACACAAACCCCGAACCTTCCCTCTCTCCATTATGAAATCTCTTTCTATCTTCGTTGAGTGCCAAAATCTATTATGGATTTAATGTGACTATACTTCCAATTATTAGTGCATTTGGATCTTGAATTCAGTCTATGTCTATCGAAGGGTCTCCTCCCTTTTCTCTATGATAATCCTCATCTTCGATTGGTAGCTCGACTCTTAATTATTACCACTATACAAACATTCTGAGTATTAACGCTTCCGCACGCATAGACCAGTGAATGGGAGTACTTTCTTATGGGAGTTGTGTTGGATGGGTGATGTTACTTAGTTGACACTCATAGTCCATTCTCCCAATTTCCCCCCTTACATAAACATATCCCATTAAATCTAGAGCTACAATAATTGGGGGAGGTGACAAAGAAGATCATAAGAAGGTGATATAATTGAAGAAAACACATGGAGGAAGGTATCGAATAGGATGGATAATGCCAAGGAAGCGACTATAAAAATAACCCTAATCGATCTGTAGAGAATAATTTTTTTTATCTAAAATAGCAGAGAAAGAACTTGAAATACACAATGTAGAAAATACTTTCAAGCAAACAATGACTTATAATAACAATATCAGATGCACAGTCGATCCCTCCTCCCACCCACGAATGCTTTGGTAAATAATGAGTTTTAATTTTCACAACCTAACCATCTACTGCAAAATGACTTTGTTTAAACCTTCCTCCCGCCCGCGCCTAAAACAAAATGAAGTGAGTTCATTTGTTTTTTTTTTTGTTTATATCCTGCTTTCGTCAAAATTTCTACAATAAATTTAACTAGAGTCAAAATTTAGAACAAATTGGAACATAAACCAAAGAAAAGAACATCACAATCCAAAATGGTCTATGGTCAAAAATAAAGGTCGAAAGTTGACCTCAAATGTAGTAGTGGCCAAAACCAAAACCCCAGGGCGGAAAAAATCTAGCAGGATCCGAAAAGAAGAAGCCTGTAAGAACATTGCGGATGGAACCCAAAAGACCATCCAAGCAACCTTTACCTCCAGTTATTAATGAAGTTAATTTATCCTTTAATTTTCGTGGTCTTAATGGGCCACATAAGCAGGATATTATTAGAACTATGATTAGGGATCATAGATCTGATGTCATACTAATACAGGAAACCAAGATGAAAAAGGACAAGCTCTAATGCATTAAGTTCTATAAGACTATGGATAGGGTGGAAACTAGCTTAGAAGGTGCTTCTGGTGGTCTGCTGACTCTGTGGAACTCTTCAATTTTGAAGGCAGATATTGTCTACGAAGAAGGTAATGTGTTGCTGCTCAATCTTACTAATATTAAGAATAAGGAAAGTTGGTTCATTATGAATATCTATGCTCCCAATTCAAAAAAAAGGCGAAGGTCATTTTGGGACAAACTAGAATGCATTAAGTTCTGTAAGACTATGGATAGGGTGGCAACTAGGTTAGAAGGTGCTTCTGGTGGTCTACTGACTCTGTGGAATTCTTCAATTTTGAAGGTGGATATTGTCTACTAAGAAGGTAATGTGATGTTGCTCAATCTCACTAATATTAAGAATAAGGAAAGTCGGTTCATTATGAATATCTTGTCTTGCTTATGTAATCATGTATGTTTCCTATGATTGATTACTCTTTAATTCCATATCTTTTATGCATGTATGTTGAGTTATAATCCTTGGTCTAAGGCCTTATGTCCTTGACTTAGTGATGTTCTACCTCATTGTGATCCACCAAAGTCTTTCTTCTAACTTTATCGAAAGCATGTTCGATTTCCATACTTCCGCTAAAGTGGGGTCTTAATGTATCATCTTAAAATGGAAGCACTTCCATGTTAAGAACATTTATCCCTCCTTAGGGGATTTTTTTGACCACCGTCATACTATCCCCTCCTTTCTGCATCATCTCCTGCTTCTGTGTCTGTTTAGGACCCTGATTGGGCCTCTCCGGGCACCTTCTATCCCACCTGTCACATTTTCCAGGGGTTCTGACCCCCTGGGTCAAGGTCAACCTGGACCTTGACCTAGGCCAGGGTCAAAATCAACCTTGACCTAGGTCAAGGTTGACCTCAACCTTGACCTGGGTCCCCCTTTCAAAACTGGAAATTTGTTGGCTTTCGGAGGTCATCAAAAATCATTTTTCCCGCTTTTGGGTCGGTTGTTTTGGGTTCTAAAGTAGCAAATCCTAAATTGTATTTAATATAGGTCCTCTTCTAGGGGCATGGGTCTAATTGGAATTTAATTCTCCTACGTCAGCCTCCTTAGAAGATTGTGCCCTAGTTTAATATAAAAGGAAGCCTTTCTCTCTCATTCTCTCTAAGTGAGATTGAGCAAGGAGTCTTTTTAAGTGAAATCAACTAAGTAAGAAGAGGTGATCAAAAAAAAAGTTAAAGCATCCATTGTTCTACATGTTTCAAAGATTTCAAGGTGTTCAAGTCTTCCTCTCAAGCATTCAAGTCCTCCATTGAAGATCAAGGATTCAAGCTTTCAAGCCTTTTGAAGGGATTTGGTTCCAACATGCAAGATTCATCATTCGAACCCTAGATCTAGCCATCATGGTGGTGTGATCTTCCTTCAAGATCCTTTGTGCATCCTCAATACTCATTTATTCTCTTCAAGGTGGATTTCAAGCATACAATCATGGAGGTTTATGGTTTCTATTGAGTCCAAGCTTTCATATTTACAAACTTGCTACATTTGAATTACAATTGCATATCTATTCAATATCATAGCTTCATTATTAGATTCAATTCTACTACTTGCTAGCATTCTATACTTTATTGATTTCAAGGTTAATTCCTAAATCAGGGTTTGACTAAGGCAAACCCCTCCCCCCAACAAACAAATCTCTTTTTCTTGCAGGTACAATTTCAAGATTGAAGATTTGAACTCAGATCCGGATACCCTTTTCAGCGAACTATCGGGATCCGTGAACAGATTTTCTGTCGGACCTGTGCAGGTCAGGGTCAAGATTATTGGGTCAGGGGTGAGATTAGTGGGTCAAGGTCGACCTTTTTCATAAGACAGTGTCAGATCAGAGAATAATTTCTAGGTTTTTTCGTCTCTGCGTTCCGGTTCCGGATCATACTTCAGATTTTCCAGAAAGAGAGTACAGACCTCAGAAAACAACATTCTTTGATCTGCAATTCTTTAAGGTTAGTACTTCCTCTCATCCTTTTCAATTATTGTTATATATCATATCTAATTAATAATAAAACATAATTTAAGATCTTCTTTCTTTCTCTCATTTCCAAATGGTTGATTCATTTGTGTATTGATCCTTTTCGGGTTAATCAATTTAGATCTTTCATTTGTGCATTTTGGGATAAAAGAGGAACATCTTATCTTCCTCCCCCCTATATGCTTAATCACATTACATTACCACACACATCACATAAATTACAATTAAATGTAAAGGTTAGTTAAAGAAATACATACACCTAATCACTAATCAATCATCTCCAATTTTCTTCTTTTACAGGTTGTATTGACCATGAATGTTCTAAAACCTAATTCAACCCAAATCCTAACCCTAACATTAACTCAAAATTAATATTAAACATATGCCAGATATTTTTTTCTACAATAGTAAACCTAATCATAACTAACATTAACCCTAATCTAACCTTAAATATAATAGTATTCTAATAGCAACCATAATATCTTGAGTAACCATAATTGTAATACTAATCCTTATCTTAATAAAGTCAATGTAAATATCTTGAGTAATCTCTTAACAAAGATATTTTATCTTTGTTATAATTTAAGATCATGTATAAAATGAAGAATTTAGTGTACATGGATTGGGACCTAATGACATAATCATTTTGTTCATTTACACAACCATACAAATTATTCTTGAAAATATAAGGTTAAACTATAAATTAACACTTAAAAAATTATTTGAATTTATATTTCTACCCTCTTTGTGTTTTTTTTGTATATCTTTTGTGTAGACATTGAACCAATTATCTAATGACATTGTTATTTTCCTATCAAATATAATGGTAAAGCTTACATTGAGAAGGGTCAAACAACATAAACAATTCTTCTATAAATAGTTAATGACCTCTCTCAAGTAGAATGGTGGTTACTATGGATAAAATACATTAGTTTTTTGAATATCCATTTTTTTCACAAGATTCTCCTATTTTATAACAATTGAACTTATTCTTATGTGATATTTTTGCATTGTAAATATTTATCTAAAATATCTTAAATTTATAACCAAATATATTGAATGGAATGTTTTGACACTTCAAGTTCGAGGAATGAATTTAGCTAGCTTATTTAATTGTAAACTAAAAAAGGTTATCTAATACTAAAATAAATATTAAGGATTTGCAAGGGTTAGGCTTGAATTTTGATTTTGGTTCAAGATTTGGCTTAGGTTTCAATTAATTTTAGGGTTAATGTTCAATTTTGTTTAGCATTTAGATTAGGATTAGATATAGCTCAACACATTTTAACCATATTCTAATAAGGTTTAGGGTTCAATTTTTTTTAGTATTCACTTAGATTTATGATTAGCTTTCAATTAAATTTGGTGTTAGGGTTAGGTTACATTTTGGTTTAGTGTTATGGTTAGGGTCCAATCTCATTTAGGGTTGCAATCAAGCTCAATATAGTTTAGTATTCAATCAGGTTAAGGATTAGGGTTCTATAAGGGTTAGGATTCAATTTCTATTAGGATTTTATAAGGTTTAGGGTTCAATTTATTTTAGTGTTCAATTAGGTGTTGTATTAAGATTTGATTTAGTTTACTACCAAGGTTAGGATTTTATTTGGTTAAGAGTTGGGGCTAGGTATCAATCTATTTCAATATTAAATTAGTTTTTCAATTAAAAAGAGTTGCCAAGGGGGTAACTCCCATTGGTTTAAAAGAAAAAACCTTTTACATAACTCCAGCATGATGCCTTCAGAGATCTCAAAGGCCTCACTTAGGAAGAGCACTAGATAAAATATCAATATTCTTTCAAAAGAGGGCCATAAACTCTCCCATATCCCTATTTTGACATTTTGCAGCACATATCCTTTTTGTTTATTTTTGGAATTAGGACTCAATCTAGATTAGTGTTCAATTAGGGTCACAGAAAACAAAAGAAAAATAGGGTTTTAAATCATTTGAGCATAGTCATATGTCACGACCGGTTTTGCGACTCCTTATTATGCGGATCGTTAAGTCAATTTATGCCGACTTGATGAATCGACATGCCTTGGTAATTATGGAAATTGGTAATGGTTTAATTAAATGAGATGGAAATTG
>MU225360.1:78631-94458 GCA_018584345.1 Thuja plicata
ATTTGCGTCCATACAACGCCTCAAATGGTGCCATGCCTAAAGATGCATGATAGGAGTTTTTATAAGCAAACTCCACCAGTGAGAGGTATTCTTCCCACTTGTACTGCTGATCCATGCAGTACATCCTCAATAGATCCTCCACGACCTGGTTCACCCTCTCTGTCTGACCATCTATCTGAGGATGGTATGAAGTACTGAAATTCAGTCATGTACCTAGGGATGCATTCAAGGTTGTCTAGAACCTTGATGTCATACGAGTGTCCCTATCTGAAATAATAGTCTCAGAAACCCCATGTAAACGAAAGATCTCATGAACAAATTTCCTAGCAAGAGCTAGGGAACCGTCTCGCAAGCTGCCAGGAATAAAGTGTGCTACCTTGGTGAGTTTTCCAACTACCACCAAGATAACATCATGCCTCTGGTTAGTCATGGGAAGAACCTGAATAAAATCCATGCTTATGACCTGCCACTTGTACTCTGGTATATCGTGAGGGTACAACAATCCTGCCGGATGAATATGCTCAGTCTTGACTCGCTGGCATTCTAAAAATTGGGCCACAAAAGCTATAATATCACACTTCAGCCCAGGCTAGAAATACAATGGTCTCACATCATTAAGTATCTTGGTCACCCCTGGATGACTGGCATAAGGAACATAGTGCATCTCCTCCAAAACAACCTTCCTCAACCCTGCACGGTCGGGGATATACATCCTGGTTTGGTATCGCAGGATACCATCACTATCAAAAGAATAGCCACTGAACCTGTAATCAGAAGGATCTGTCTATAAAGTAGATCAGACCATCTCATAATGGTCATCACCAGGTAACTTCTCTAGCACATGCTCTCTCAAGCATGTCCTGGTAGTAGATATGGTGGATAAATGTTGTCTCCTACTGACTGCATCTGCCACTCTATTCTACTTTCCTTTGATATATTCTATACCAAATTCATACTTGCTCAAGAACTCAAGCCAATGCCTCTGCCTAGCGTTCAAATTTGGTTGCATGAAGATATATTGTAATCCCATGTGATCAGTCCGCAACTCAAAGGGTTTTCCGAGTAGGTAATGTCTCCACATCTATAAGGCATGCACAATCGCTGCAAGTTCCAGATCATGCGGAGCATAATTTACCTCATGTTGTTTCAGTTTTCATGACTCGTAAGCCACAACTCTGCCATTCTGCATCAACACGCCTCCTAGGCCTTCACCTGACGCATCTGTGATAACTATAAATTGACCATTTGGATCAGGAATGATCAATATCAGAGCGGACGTGAGCTTTTGTTTTAACAACTGAAAGGCTTTCTCACAAGTCTCTGTCCACTTGAACTATTTCCCTTTTCTCTGGAGGGATGTAATAGGTGCTGCTATCCTAGAAAATCCATCCACAAACTTCCGATAATAACCGGCCAACCCCATAAAACTCCGTACTTCATGAACATTAGCAGGAGCAGGCCACTCAAGTATTGCTTTGATCTTGGCTGGATCAACTGCAATCCCTTCTCCAGATATGATATGGCCCAAGTAATGGATTCTCTTCTTGTAGAATGAACATTTGGATAGTTTTCCATAAAGCTTCCTTTCCTGTAGTCGCTGCAAAACTATTCGCAAATGCTCCTCATGCTCCTCAACAGTTTTGGAGTATATTAGGATGTCATCAATGAAAATCTCCACGAACTTATCCAGACAATCTCTAAACACACTGTTCATCAAGTTCATGAAAGCTGCTGGGGCATTTGTCAGCCCAAAAGGCAAAACTACAAACTCGTAGTGCCCATATTTGGTTCTAAAAGCTGTTTTATGGATGTCCTCATCTTTGATTCTGAGTTGATGGTACCCAGATCGTAGATCAATCTTTGAGAACATCGTTTCTCCTTTCATCTGATCGAATAGTTCATCTATTCGAGGCAGAGGGTATCTKTTCTTGATGGTCACTTTGTTTAACATCCTGTAATCAATGCATAAACRYAAAGTACCATCCTTCTTTTTAACAAAAATCACYGRTGCACCCCAAGGTGAAAYGCTAGGAYGAATAAATCCTTTATCAAGGAGATCCTGAATCTGAACCTTTAGTTCATACATCTCTGTAGTAGTCATCCTATAAGGAGCTTTAGACTGTGGTTCAGTCCCAGGCTTTAGATCAATAGAGAAGTCAAACTCCCTTTTAGGTGGAAGTTCTGGTAAGTCTTCTGGAAACACATCTCTGAACTCCTGAAGGATTGGATAATCATCTAAGTTAGGAGGTGTTTCCTCCAAATCCTTCACATGGACAACATAAAGTTTACACCCCTTTCGTTTGGCTCTCTTTAGTTGCATAGCTAAAATCTGTCTGAGTTCAAGAGGCCTTTTAACACCTCTGATCTCTACAGGCTTTCCTGAATCATCCAAACATGTAAAAGACTTGTCTTGGCAATTTACTATGGCTTTATGTTTAGTTAGCTAATTAATTCCTAGGATTATGTCATATGAGCCAAGAGGTGCTACATAGAGATTCACTTGCGTTATGAAGCTGGGTAGCTCCAATTCGCTGCAAACCAAACACTATTCTACCCTTCGCTCTGCCCGGTTTCCATATTCTACAATCCATGGGTTAGCCATATAACTATCTCTAATTGGTAATCTAGAAGCTACTCTAGGATCTATAAAACATTTAGTTGCACCAGTGTCCACAAGAATAGATACATTATGACCAAAAAGTTTACCTGTCAGCTGAATAGGAGAAGCCTAAAATTTTGCCTGCCTGTTATCCACTGCAGCGTGGATGTGATGCTGAGATTGAGAGGCTTTACCCCCTCTCTGACCTGATCTTTGGGAACAGTGACTGGCAAAGTGGTCTCCGCCACAAACATAGAAACCACCCAGTGGTCCTTGGTGTCCCTCAAACCTACTGTTCCTATTCTCATTCCTATTTTTGTTGTTTTGGTTATTCCTGTTGTTGTTCTTGTTTCCAGAATTTCCCTGGCCTCGAGTCTTCATGTTCCTGATCTGGTGTCTATCATTTTCCTTCTGACGGTTATCTCGTTTCCTTTTAAAACCCCCTGATTTACCAGATTTTTGAGGCTCTCTAACCGCTGACAAGCTCTTGAGTTTTTCTTCCTGTCTTAGAGCCTTTCTAAGTGCTGGCTCCATCTATTCAGGCTCATGCATCAATACCTCTGAAGCAATTTCCGGTTGTAACCCCATAATGAATTTTTGAGTACGAAATTCCTCATCATTCCGGTACTGGGGAACATATTTCACGAGATGGCAGAATCTCTCATGATAGGCTGTAACTGTCATAACTCCTTGTATTAGATGTTGAAATTCTAAAATCTTTTTGTCAAAATAGAGCTTTGGTAACCAACGAGTTCTGAACAGCTGTAGAAATTATTCCCAAGTAACCTGTCCAGGTTCAAGCTTCTTCTCTGACATTACGTTCTCCCACCAAGTCATAGCTTCCCCTCTTAACTGGAAAGTTGCCCACATGGCTCGTGTCTGTCCTGTAAAATTCTGAACCTAAAAATACCTTTCCATCGTAGCTATCCAAGCCTCAGCCTCATCTCCTAAAGATTTCCCATTGAAAGTGGGAGGAGTGACCTTTTTGAGGTCCTTGCTCAGTTCTGTTGAGATTTGTTCTCTAGTCGTAGTTTTAATAGTGGCTGCTGCATTAGCCTCAGCTTTACGCTGCACTTCTATTCTCCTATCCTCTTCCTGTTTCCTTTGGGTTTCTGCCCTCAAATCTTCCTCATGTTTCTGTCTTACTTCCTCTCTAGAATCTGCAGGTCCCCTTCCCTGAATACTACTCTCCAGGTGATCCATTCTATCCTTTTGCTACTGCAAAAGTGCTCCTTGTTGAGTTAACAAGGCAAGTATCTGGTCAAAGCGTTCACTGGATTCCCCAGTATCATTACTGGATCCTCCCTTACTAGCATTTCTAACTTCATTATGATGACAAATCAAAATCCTGCATCGTCGCACAATGCATAGCATTAGCATAAGACCCATAAGGCCGCAAAGTAGAAACTCTACTCTGATACCATATGTAAAGACTAAAATTACAACCAAGTATGCCACATAAGCTATTAACATAATAATTCGAAAGTCGCAAAAGTCGAAAGACCAAGTCGACATTTCAGTCAATTAATTCCAAAATTTACACCAATGAAGTAATAATGATATCTGACTATGGTATCCGAGCTACTCATATCAGAAGCATGAGAAGTGCTTGTCAAAATGCCTGCGAGAGTTGGAATTGAAAGCCATTCTTAGGGCACTTCCTTTTCTAATTTTTTTCTTATATGTTCAACAAGACCTCGTCACAGACTATAAGAACAGTGGAAGTTTTGGACTTTCCCTGAAACTTATTCTCAGTATCTCAATTATGCGGCCCATACAAGCCTTTGTTTAACTTTACGGTCAAAATGTAATCATGTGGTATAACATTCAACTATTTAATGAGACATTACTATTTACTATGGTAAGCCCATTGAGAAAAAGTTAAGAAAAATCCACAAAAAAAATGTAAAATTTACTCAAAACGTGGCTGGATACTTAAATCTATTCATATCTTATACGCCCAGAACTAGTGCAGAAATTGAGCCAGAACATGAAAAAAAAAAAATATAGAAAGTGGAACCAGATTTATGAGTGGAGAACGTGCCTCTCAATGTTTCCCTAGTACCGCAATGCATAGGGTCTTGCTTCCAAAAGCTTAAGCACTGATTCCCACTATGTTATCCCCTATTCAAACCAGTTTCCCCCAAATTATTTTTCAGAACTCCCTCTCGAACCAATCAAGGAAGAAAAAAATGTGTGTTTTCTCGGTATTATATCAACTACTTCCATAACGGTTTCTTGTTTTCACTTCTGGTAAAAATGAACGTAAAGAGTAAGGAGTAAGAATAAAATATAAGTACACATAAATAACACCTTTTTTTTTTGTTAATTAAAATTCCTAACCATTATATCCTAGCCTATTCAAATCACATTTTCCATTTAAGAGATATAAAACAAATATTTGCAGACATATATTTTTCATTCAAAAAGAACTCATAGCAACACGATTAAGTAATCATATGGTGGTGTGTGCGGGCTCTACGACATCCGAATCTGACACTAGGCGGGGAGCTAGACCTCTGTCACGACCGGTTTTGCGACTCCTTATTATGCGGATCGTTAAGTCAATTTATGCCGACTTGATGAATCGACATGCCTTGGTAATTATGGAAATTGGTAATGGTTTAATTAAATGAGATGGAAATTGGTAATATGTTGCAAATTTAAAATGATTATTTGATTTTGGAGGTATATTTCTTATGGGAATTACTGATGATGGTTTTTCTTGTCGAGTGTTTGAGTGGATGCAGGTCGGAGGGCAGAGGTGTGGTTGAGGAGAGAGGTCTAGCTCCCCACCTAGTGTCATATTCGGATGCCGTAGAGCCCGCACACACCACCATATGATTACTTAATCGTGTTGCTATGAGTGCTTTTTGAATGAAAAATATATATCTGCAAATATTTTTTTTATATCTCTTAAATGGAAAATGTGATTTGAATAGGCTAGGATATAATGGTTAGGAATTTTAATTAACAAAAAAAAAAAAGGTGTTATTTATGTGTACTTATATTTTATTCTTACTCCTTAATCTTTACGTTCATTTTTACCAGAAGTGAAAACAAGAAACCGTTATGGAAGTAGTTGATATAATACCGAGAAAACACACATTTTTTTCTTCCTTGATTGGTTTGAGAGTGATTTCTGAAAAATAATTTGGGGGAAACTGGTTTGAATAGGGGATAATATAGTGGGAATCAGTGCTTAAGCTTTTGGCAGCAAGACCCTATGCATTGCGGGACTAGGGAAACATTGACAGGCACGTTTTCCACTCATAAATCAGGTTCCACTTTCTATATTTTTTTTTTCATGTTTTGGCTCAATTTCTGCACTAGTTCTGGGCGTATAAGATATGAATAGATTTAAGTATCCAGCCACGTTTTGAGTAAATTTTACATTTTTTTTGTTTATTTTTCTTAACTTTTTCTCAATGGGCTTACCATAGTAAATAGTAATGTCTCATTAAATAGTTGAATGTTAGACCACATGATTACATTTTGACCGTAAATTTAAACAAAGGCTTGTATGGGCCGCATAATTGAGATACTGAGAATAAGTTTCAGGGAAAGTCCAAAACTTCCACTGTTCTTATAGTCTATGACGAGGTCTTGTTGAACATATAAGAAAAAAATTAGAAAAGGAAGTGCCCTAAGAATGGCTTTCAATTCGAACTCTCGCAGGCATTTTGACAAACACTTCTCATGCTTCCGATATGAGTAGCTCGGATACCATAGTCAGATATCATTAGTACTTCATTGGTGTAAATTTTGGAATTAATTGACTTAAATGTCGACTTGGTCTTTCAAATTTTGTGACTTTCGACTTATTATGTTAATAGCTTATGTGGCATACTTGGTTGTAATTTTAGTCTTTACATCATACAAGAAGAAACGACTACTATCATGGAGCAACATGGTCAGTACATTTATTCCAGTTTGTTTTAGTATTTTTCATTACAATAATTCTTCCTCTTATTTCATATGTAAAAATATGTCATTGCAAGTTTAGATGATGAGAAGAATAGTGGACAACGTACGCTACCATCCTGAGACCATTAAAATTATTCTTGAAAACATAAGGTTAGACCATAAATTAACACTTCAAAAATTATTTGAATTCATATTTCTACCCTCTTTGTGTTGTTTGTGTATAGACATTGAACCATTTATCTTCAATGACATTGTTATTTTCCTATCAAATGTAGTGGTAAAGCTTATATTGAGAAGATCCATAGATCACGAATAATTCTTTTACAAAAACGTAATGGTTTCTCTCAAATATAATGGTGGTTACTATTGATAAATTATATTAGTTCCTTGAGCATCGAATTTATATATATTTTGAACATGATTCTCCTACTTTATACACAATTGATTCTTATGTGAATATCATGAATTTACAAGGGAACATATTAAATGAAATTTTTTGTTTGACACTTTAAATGACTACCAAGAATTTACACCAAATTATTTAATTGTATACTAAATAAAGTTATACAATACTAGAAAAAAAAAATCTTCACTAACTAATATTGTAATTTTGATGTTTATTATCATTTTTCTTTATTGTCTCAACATAAAAGAAATTATAATATATATAGATATGTTCTTTTTGGACTAGTGATTTGGCGGAAAATAGAAATAAATATGTCCAAAAGAAATTATTAAATATAAAGTAAAAATCAATTTATGTTAAAAAATAAATGTAAAAAATATTAATTTTAATTTTAACTTACAATAAAAATGTAAATAATTATAAAATAATAATATAAATTAATATACTTTAATCCCAAACTCTACTCATTAATAATAAAAATTAATCTATCTAAGTACAAATAAAAATTTAAAAAATTATTCCCAAACTATACTCATTAATAATAAAAATAAAAAAATATACACAGATTGTATTCATTAAAAGCACGAAAACTCATTGTATGGGGGCGTGCCTGACAGCTGTCAGAATTTTAGTGAAACGACAGCACGACAAGTCCAGTGGAGGCAGGCATGGGGGTATGTATCAGGATGGTATGGTACATACATCCCAGTACGTTATAGTTTGGTAGTTAGACGTTGCCGCTAAACGCTGCCTGCTATGTTTTACGGGACTGTTGAGGAACGAAAACAGAATTGGTGGAACTGTTCAGGAACGGAAACGGAATATATGGGTCCCACAGCAACCACATGAGCAGATCATCGCTTAGTGCGCGCTGGTTAAGCACTTTCCGTATAGGGAATCTGTAGCTTACGTTTGAAAATTAAGCTTAAAGGTGAGTATCCCGGCAATTGCCTGGATACCCGTCTTCACCGCCACGGAAGTTTCCCCCGTTGGGGTTCTCTATTTTGGGCACTTTCGCAGCAAGTTTAGGCAAGACCATGCGTACAAATAGACCGCCTTACCCTCTTTCAGTGCAGAAACCCCTGCTTGCTTGTTCCGAGGAAATTGGCTTTTTACCAAGTCATTTAGTTCGTTGAGCGTCAAGAAGGCGTAAGAACCCTCCAACAGCGCCATTAATAATAGGGAAAAGGAAGACAGTAGAGATATTACCAAAGGTAAGGAAGTAGTTTTTATGTAAATCTGTGTTTTTCTACGCTTTTTTTAGTACCCTTTACAACTGTGGTAGAGGAAAGTAGATAAATTTTTTCTGGGTTCTGATTTAAGATGTATCTGTTGATAAAATAGAAATTGGTTCATTAGCATGTAATTGGTTCATTAGCATGTAATTGGTTGCCACGTTATATTAAGGATTGATTTTGTATTGAAGAAAAGGGAGGTTCTGGAACTTTAGCAGATCCAGATAAATGTGTTTTTGTGGAAATATAACATATGATAAAATTAGATTTTTTTTTCTTTTTTAAAATAAAGTTATGTGGTTAGTTTATTTTGGAGCATGTCTTTAATCTGAAAGCTTTTTAGTTAGTTGCTGAGGGGTATTATTTTGTCAAATTTATTGAGTTGCAGTTTCATTTCTTATGTTATTGGAGCCTTGCATTCAGTAAGACATGATCTCTAATAGACTTATTAAAAATCATTCAATTTCACCTACAAATCAACTAAAATATATTTATGAAACAAAGAATCATATCAATAAGTACTTGACTTTTCATTTTTTTTCATTCATGATAATAATGAATTCTTCAACACTTCCAATAGTTCCCATACTAGATAGGGCAGCATTAAAATTTCCTTTTGAGTTCTTAAAAACAGAAAAATAACAATAAAAAAACCTCTTTAATTTCACCCTCTAAATGATAATAATTCCATTGTTCCAACATAAAAATAACCACTCTTTTTCCATGCTTTTGATCTTTCTGACTTATTCTTCCACCTTCTAGTTTTTTGCTCTCCAAAAGATATAATTTGAAACCCTTAAGAACATGCTTTTAGATGTTCAATTATAATGGAAGAAATGAAATTTGTTTTTTTAAATAATATACAGATTTTTAAAAGTTCAGAAATAAACAATGAAAAAAGGTCAACAAAACTGATAGGTCAAACCAGTAGCGAGAAACAGATGTTACTGGTCCTGTAATAGAAAAACTAAAGTTTAGGAGAGAATTGTTTTGGGTTATATATTAGAAATATCTTAATTATTACAATTTATATTAATTAGATATATGATTTAAATATAAAAGATATTTTTAAAATATTGAATAATATGAAAATAATTTTAAATATGATAGTGTTGGATTGTGCAAATATTAATTTGAATAATTTTAATTATTTCAAAATTATTTTATTTAATAAAAATAATTTTTTATGTAATAAAGATATAATTTTTAAATTAAAAATAATAATATTTACATAACTGTACTGTAAGATAAAATAATTTGTTCATCGATATAATGTATCTCACTGTTTATCTGCTATTTGTATCTCCCGATTAGTGAAGTATGGAAGCTCTGAATTTGTTTTTTCCAACAAGAGGGTTTCTAAACATATCTACCCCCTCTATTCTTGCTTACAATTTCCATTCTTGATTTGTTTGCTTTTGAACAGAGCAGCAACCTTTATTAATGGCGTCCACCTCATCATCTGGTCGGAGAGAGCAGGAACGCGATCCATTTTTGGCACTTGAACATCCCAACAAAAAGATAAAATCCTTGGTGTCTGCAAAACAATTTGATGTATTCATCAACCATCGAGGCCCGGATGTCAAAACAACTCTGGCTCTCCAGCTTTACAATTCTCTAGAGCAAGCTGGGATCCGGGCATATCTTGATTGTGAGGAGACTGAACTGGGAGATTCAATTTCTTCCACGATAAAGAATGCCATTTTCTCTGCCGCAGTGCACATAGCCATCTTCTCGCCGCGATATGCAGAGTCTGCTTGGTGCTTAGCTGAGCTAGCCTTGATGTTTCAAACCAGGGCTAGAATTATTCCCCTGTTTTACCATGTTCACCCTTCAGACTTCCGCCACATCAAAAATAGAGTTGCAGATGCATTTTCCAACCACGAACAGAAGGGCAGATATCCTCATGACATTCAACGATGGAAAGAATGCCTCCAGAACGTTTCGGGGATCAAGGGCTACGAACTCAATGGACAGAATGAGTAAGACATCTGCATTCACTTTCCATCCATATATTCTTTTATGTTTTGTTATTTTTTATCTAAAAGTTATTTCAACTAGTAAAAAGATTGTCTTGTATTTAGTATATTATGTTTTATGCTTCACCCAAGAAAAGAAATATCTCAGCTACTTGCAACCTTTTATATTAATTTAGTCTTATGGCTTTCCATATTTTCAGCGATCTGAATTTGCTGTGCAATGACGTCGTGTCCGCCATACTAAAGATGAAGAAAAAGAAAAAAATTCCTTTACAAGTTGCAAAATATGAGGTAGGACTTGACGAGCTTGTGAAAGATTTCCACAACCATTGCCAGAGAAATGGGCAGATGAAAGATAAAATAATTGGCATCTTTGGAATGGGCGGGTCTGGCAAGACCACTCTGAGCAAAGATTTGTTCAATCGCAAACATTCAGAATTTAGTGAGTCAACTATTCTGTTTGATGTGCGAGAGAAATATGTCAAAGATGAGCTCACATCTTTGCAAAGTAAGCTTTTGAATGATCTATTTCCTGAAAAGCATCATAAAATTTGTAGTAAAGAAGAAGGAACCACCTGCATCAAGCACGAGCTTGAAAGGAGCCGCCAATCAGAGTTCCTTATAGTTATAGATGATGTTGATGCGAAGATGCAGTTAGATGTCCTATTACCCATAGATGCCCTTAATTCCAACAGTTTGGTGATCGTCACAACCCGTGACGAGAGGGTTCTTATACAGGCTGGATTCAAGGTCCGTTATAAGATGAAAGCAATGAATCCGCAGCATAGCAGAGAGCTCTTCTGCTGGCATGCGTTTCATAGAAAATTTTGTAAACGTGGATATGAGAATTTGGTACACAGCTTTGTCGAAGCGTGTGGAGGTTCACCGCTTGCTCTTCAAGTAATGGGCGGGCATGTTTTTGGTAGTGATAAGGATTATTGGAAGTTACAATTAGAGGATGTTAAGGCAAGACTACACAAAGATATAAAACATACTCTTAAAATAAGCTATGATGCTCTGGAAGAAGATCAAAAACAGATCTTTATGGATATAGCATGCTTTTTCATAGGCGAGAAAGTGAGCACGGCCGTAAGTATATGGAAGGGTAAAGGATGGAGAGCCGAACATGCACTTCACACCCTCAAAGACAAGTGCCTCGTTGAAGTCCAGGAAATAAAGTGGAAGGAAACAGAGTGGGAAACAGAGTGGAAGGAAATAGAGAGGGAGGAAATATTGCTATATGATTACAGAATGCGAGCCCGGTCTGAGGTACCGTCTTCATTTAGAATGCATGACCACCTCCGCGACTTGGGGAGGGAAATGGCAGATGATGAAATGAGCCATCCTTGTCGGCTGTGGCGTCCTAAAGATCTTGTATGTGTTTTCTTTCGTCTGCCTTAAATTTATGTTCATTTTGTAAATGGTTTATTTTTTATAAGTTGTTGCAATATTTCCTTATAACTTATAATGACATTTTTTAAATCCAATGAAATTTGAGTTCAGATTGGAATGCATGAAATCAAGGGATTTCAAGACATCCTCATGGGGTCCGAGGGAAAATATATCAGATGTTTCAATTATAGCCAGAGAAATGGATCTAAAATGACATATTTTTTGGAAAGTTCAAAAACATTAACTCATTTACAATGGCTTCAATGGCTTAATGTTGAGGTTAGAAATAGGTTGGGACGTATTCCTCAATGGTTTCCTTTACATAATTTGCAGACTCTAACTCTGAGAGGATCACATTTGAAATTCTGGCAAAGGGATGACCAGGTATATACTTCTTGATAAGAAAAACAAAATTTGGTGCTAATCAGCAAATAGCTCGTTATTATTATATGTTAATTGGTATTGAAAAACAACAGTCTGAAATAAAGTGTTTGTCAATTCCAGGCACCACTCAAATTGAAAGAGCTACGTTGCTACTTTAGAAGGTCTTGTATAATTGCAAAAGATGAGCACGAGAGAAATTGTCATGAGAGAAACTGTAACGAATTTTTGAGTCTTCTCGGAATGTTCAAACAACTGGAAAGTCTGTCCCTAAATTTTGGAGGACGATTTAGTGAATGTGATATTGAATGGTATTCGTTCATAAAATCTGTAAGAGAACTCCCTTATCTGAAAACTTTAGATTTGTCATTCTTTAATGCAGAAGGTGAATTTTCTTTAAGCTGTAAGAGAGGAACGACTGATTATCGGTTTCCTATGAGAAGCCTTGAAGCCATTTCTCTGTATGGTATTTTCGACACAAGGAAGGTCTCAATTAGTGGACAGTTGTGTCCTACCCTTAAATCTATCAAGCTTTATTTTATGAAAGATCTAATTGAAGTGGATTTAACAGGGGTAATAATGCTGGAATGTCTGGAGCTGTTGGGATGTAGAAAGTTGAGAAAAGTATTGTGCAATGATCTGCTAAAACTTGATCTGTTTCGCATAAGATTGTGCTGGACTATGAAAGAGTTACCGAACTTTGGGCCTTTCAACTGTCTCAACAGGATCTGTATTAGCTGCTGTTGGAACCTGCAGAGTATATCAGCTATTGAAGGATTGAAGGGATTGAAGAGGATTTTAATTGCGGATTGTCCAATGCTGCAGAATATAAAAGCTATTGAACTATGTAAGGGATTGAATAGAATCTGGATTGAGAAATGGCCAGAGCTGCAGGGTACAGTAAGTGTTAAAGAATTGAACCAGTTGAAGAGAATCTTGATTACAGATTGTCAAAAGCTGCAGAACATAGAAGGCATTGAATTATTAATATGTCTGGAGACCATTACCATTACTGCATGTCCGAAGCTGCAGAATCTAAAAGGTATTGAAGAATTGAAGGGACTGAAGGAAATGATTATTTCAGAGAGTCCGACAGTAAGTTGCGTTGAAAGGTTGCAGGTATTAAAGGCAGATATGTGTTGTTTTTCCATTCTTTTGACCATTATTTCCTTTAAATTTAGTTGCTCTGTTACGAATTTTTTTTAACGGTTGTATAAGAATAAAATGTTTTAATTTTGCATATATATTGTTCAAAAAAATGATTTTGCCAGAGCACTGTTATTTCAGATATTGCCGTCGGAGCTTACGATTCTTGTGGGAAGATCGGCTGTGTCATATTTAAATGCAGATAAAATTGGCGACGTCTTGTCTATGGCGGATGGTTCCTATGAAATGGAGTCTGAGCAACAAGTAGAGGAGATGATCCATTCACTTCGTAAAACCCAACATTCTCTGAGGACATTCATCTTTTGCGCTATGCTTGATGTGCGGACTAACGGATTTTCCATAAGGAAAGACGTCTGTATGGCGAACAGTTATGAGGGGTTTAAAGAACGTGCAAATCTCTGTCTTCACGGTGGAATGTGGATATACATGTGTGTGCTTAGTGAAGAAATGCTATCAAAATACAAATCCCGGATGCCACCAGGTTATGGAATTTGGAAGGGATTTTTAATGGGAATGAAGGAAGGCCCAGAAGGAAAATCCCTCGATATACTGCAGAGGCTATTCACTCTACTATGCGATGGTGATTGCAATGGCTTTCTCGATAGCGAGGATGGTGAACATGCTAGTGACTCTGATGAGGAGGATGAAGAGTGTGATGAAGAGGATGAAGTGCGGGATGAGGAGGATGAGTTTGATGGTTATTATGAATATGAGGAGTATGATACTTTTACTAAATATGCTCACTATGATGACTATGATGACGAGGATAAAGAGTATGATAGTGACGAGGATGAAGAGTATGATAGTGATATGCGTGAGTTGTAATTTAAATTTCTGTTGTTGTAAATAAAACCATGGATATCCTAAAATGAAAACAAGTAATTATGTTAATAGAGTTCCTCACAAAGGATTGTAAATACAAGTTCGAATCAAATATTTTAAAAATGTAATACAACAAATAATATACTTGCTTGCAGACCATATAATTGCTGACTTTAAAATAGTTGCAATTGCTTAACTTTTGACCTGTAGAATTGTGTGAACGATGGGTATTAGAAGACGGCTATGACTATGCAGCCACAAATTTGCACCTTAGTAAACAAAATATGCTGTTAGCACAATATATTAACAACATGTGTGTTAGTCTATTGCGTTAACGTGTGTTAGTAATTTACAAACAAATACAATGGACTAACACACATGTTGTTAACATATTGTGTTAACAACATATTTTGTTTACTAAGGTACAAATTCATGGCTGCATAGACACAACCTCAGGAGACAATGTAAACAGAACTATGGCAAAGTTATGTTTCGCTGAGTTTTTGGGATGCGGGATGGTGGGGGTGTATGTCAAGGACAAGGATGGGACAATTATATATAAATAAAAATATAGGCAAATTTTAGATATTCATATGCTAATATTAATAAAGTTGCAAATATAATCATATTGACATATATATTATAGTTTCAAAGATTCAAAAGAATTTAGTATAACACAATGAATAAAGTTCACATGAGTGGTGAAGTCAAACAAATTAATTTCTTCTAGAATTCATGTCATATAATCAATGTGCAAATAATATAAATAATAGTGCATGCATCAAAATGGCTGAAGGCTACAAGTTTTCATTATAAATGTCAAAAACTGGAAAACATAATGACAAAAAAGCAAGGTTTTGGGGCATCTCAGATGTCCCCTGGTCATTTACAAGATGCATCCTTCGATCAAGGATGTCCCTAGAAAAAGATACATTTTAGAGGTGCCTAGGAAACATTGTCATAACATCCCCCATCCTTGGAACATCCTTAGGATGGGGATAGCCCTAAAAAATGTAAGGGACATGTCCTAGTAGCCGTGTGTCCTTTACTTTTACTTTTTATGAGTCTAATAACACCACATATTGCTTTTTACTATAAGACCTATGTATATTTCTATATTTTGTGACTGAAAGGCTTGGCATCCTTTTTGAAATAGGTTGCGCTATTGAGTTATGTCACAAAACGAGCTCTATGGTCCCTTAGGAGTATATTGTTTCTTGGTCCAAGAAAGTTGACTATAGCTTCATCATTCTAAAATGTGTTGGCTATAGAAAAGTGATAAAGATTGGCGATTAGGCTAAGATGGTGTAAGATTATAAACAGTATAACAATCATAAATATCATTGAAATCAAAAAGGTCCTAAATGGTACCTGTATACACTAAAAAATGGCTTCGTTGATTAATCAATTAATTAAATATTTATTATTTAGTTAATGTTGACTTGATGAATTGATTAAATATTTATTATTTAATTAATGTTTATTTCTTCTATTTGTTTAATAAATTATTATATTTATTAAATAAATTCACTATAGTCTATTCCTCTTATCCTAGGTCTTCTAAATTAGTTCTATTAAAAGTGATTTAATTAAATACACAATCACTAAATATGACTAAGTCCCTTAGTCACCTTACACATCACCTTGGCTAAAATAATTAATTATTATTAATTAATAATTAATCATTATCCTCACCCACACATGTCCTATTCTTAAGGGCTATGTGGCCTTATAAGACTTGGTCTCATAACCACATGTCTTCTCCTACACCAAGTCAAGAAGCAATTCCTAAATTCCTAAGGAGCTTCTCAAGCCACCTCTAAGAGTCCAAGGTGACTCATGGGACACTTGTACCAAGAGTCCTCATGAGGAATGAGTCCTTCCCCTTTCCTCTCCATGGTCTTTGTGAGACACTTGAC
>MU225360.1:116574-143250 GCA_018584345.1 Thuja plicata
CTCCAACACATGTTTATCACATGTATCAGATGATAATTCTATCAATTATCTATCAATCAAGACGGTTTACT
This sequence comes from Thuja plicata, assembly GCA_018584345.1. NCBI lineage: Eukaryota > Viridiplantae > Streptophyta > Pinopsida > Cupressales > Cupressaceae > Thuja > Thuja plicata. The sequence goes on from MU225360.1 coordinate 116,646, forward strand.
AGCGACCATGCTACAATGTTGCCTATCTTGACATCAACGATAATCACTATCCAACAAGAACTAGATCTTATCGGCCTATCGCTATGGAAGTTTGACCTAATTTGACTTTTTTATTGGGTTACACCCTAACTTGCTATAAATGCGTAGCATTTTTTAATGTTTGCGCAGCTTTTCATGAATGCGTAGCACAGCGAAATATTTGCACAGATAAACCTAACTAATGTGCAAAACTCACATATGCGCCAATTTTTGGAACAAATGCATGAGATCAGAGGGCCTCTCTGATGGATGCGCAAAACCCCTAAACAAATGCGTAGCTTCTTCGCATTCATCAAATAAAGCTGGGCATTAATGCGCCGCAACTACGCATTTGTTTTCCGTGGCAAAAACAAAGATTTTTCTAACCTACCTATGATTCAATCTAACCTAATTACATGCTACAATCCTATCTAGAAAGCATAATTGAATCAAATTAACAGAGCAGGATTGACGACTCACTGGCTCTCCAAAATTTGGCGGCCTCTGGAAGCGTCTGACTCGCTCGAAACAGTGATCGGATAGTGGGAACAACATCTTCTCAACTCTGCTCTTCTCTCTCCAAGCCTCCAATCTCCAAATGACAAGTGTACACAATGATCTTATTGTGGACCCTTTTGACCCTATATGTAGCCTATGGACCCATTTTGCTTACCCTATGGACCCTACTTATCAATATCATTCTGTCTCACCTCATTTTTCACTCCAAATTTCTTCTGATTCTTTTCATGAGATTGATTGAACCCTTCGGAAGAAACAAAAAAAAAAATATAATAAAAATCAAAATAATTTTTTTTTCAATCAATCTGTCGAGGGGGCATGCAAAGGTCATTCTCGGCAAACATAGTATGGGACAGATAGCTTGATTTTTCTTTGAAACAATGTGACAAGCACACTATTTCAAAGAGGGGCAAAATGTATACACTAAAAAATGGCTTCGTTGATTAATCAATTAATTAAATATTTATTATTTAGTTAATGTTGACTTGATGAATTGATTAAATATTTATTATTTAATTAATGTTTATTTCTTCTATTTGTTTAATAAATTATTATATTTATTAAATAAATTCACTATAGTCTATTCCTCTTATCCTAGGTCTTCTAAATTAGTTCTATTAAAAGTGATTTAATTAAATACACAATCACTAAATATGACTAAGTCCCCTAGTCACCTTACACATCACCTTGGCTAAAATAATTAATTATTATTAATTAATAATTAATCATTATCCTTACCCACACATGTCCTATTCTTGAGGGCTATGTGGCCTTATAAGACTTGGTCTCATGACCACATGTCTTCTCCTACACCAAGTCAAGAACCAATTCCTATTCCTAAGGAGCTTCTCAAGCCACCTCTAAGAGTCTAAGGTGACTCATGGGACACTTGTACCAAGAGTCCTCATGAGGAATGAGTCCTTCCCCTTTCCTCTCCATGGTCTTTATGAGACACTTGACATGTGTCTTTCCCTTCCATCTTCTTCTCCCTTATGTCAATGTAGGAGGAACATCCTCCCTATTCTTTCTCTCACATTCCAACTATATCTCCTTTTCTCTCAACCCCTTCAACCAAGTCAATAGTAACCCTAGGATCTTCCACCTTTCATTCTCCACCCTAGGATTGTGCCACCTAGGTTTAGGTCCTTCAAAATCCTATAAAAGGAGCCTCATTCCCCCTTTGTGATATGGTAGTGAGCATTCAAGAAATAAGTAATCAAGCATTCAAGTGATCAAGCATTCAAGTATTGAAGCATCCAAGCATCCAAGCATTCAAGCAATCAACTATTTTCACAAGCATCCAAGCATCCATTTCAAGCAATCAAGCATTTTCACAAGCATTCCATCATCCATTTGCATAATCGAGGTTTTAGACCATTTTGCATTCATTCATACAATCTCCACACTTTGGTAGCATCTTGGAAAAAAGAGCTTCATTTGGAAATCTGAGAGCTTAACATACATTCAAGAAACCAAAGCTAGGAGGGAAATGGAGACAAGCTGCATTGGGTAGGTGAAGGTAACTTTATTATTTTGCTTCATTTAAACTTGTAATCTTCATTGTGTTTGCATTTAGATTGATTTATTAATTAGATTGATTAATATATCATTTAGAGTAGTTGCACATCTATTTTGCATACAGTACCATCCTCATCAACCTATGTTGTGTTAGATTATTCTCCTAGACCTAACTCAAATCACATTAGTACTAGAGGCCTTATCCTTCTACGTATCATAAACTAAGCCATGAACCCTACATGCAACAACAAGTTGTATAGGCTCAAGGATACCTTGGTTTTGTAAACCAATTGGACTATGTCCGTCATAGCTCATTTGTTTCATTATTTTGAATCTATTCCTGTATTGTTCCACTCGTAGCTTTACTTCAAAATTTTCAATTGTTTCCTTTGTTGGCAGTTCATCTTTATTTATCCATCCTAAGAGGTCTTCCTATTCTAGTTTATAATATAGGGCTCTACATCTTGTGAATTTTGTTGTTTTGCAGACTATGGTTTTAGCTGACATGGTTAGAGATTCTTGTGGTTTTCTATAGGTTTGAGGGGAAAGATGTAATTGTTCAACACAAAGTGCATGGCTCGTGGTCACCTCATGTATATCTCACTCCTTGGTCTTTTAAATTTATTTTGATCTTAGTTATAGAAGATTTGGAAGTGGAAGCCTCAAATTTGGAAGTGGACACTATAGATTTTGAAGTGGAAGCTTTCAACGGCTAAAGATTGACAAAGGATGAAAATGGGGTTGCTTATTGATTGTTAGGAATAGTGGTCTCTGATTTATGATTAAAATTGTTGCAATATATGAATGAGTAATGTAACTACTCCTTTGGAGGCACATTGATCCTCATCATAAGCTTTAATTGTAATTTTCTTTTTAGGATCAATTGCACCTTCAAAAACCCAAATATTTTATGAATTTTTAAGGTACAAATATTTAGACTAGCTCCTTTGTCTATCAATGACTTGCTTGACCTTAATTTTATGGACGAAGACAATGATGTGTAAGGGAGCATTTTGAGGTTTTTTCATGTATGTATCATCATTCTCTATTAAAGTGAGAGAGTGAGGGGAAGAAAAGTGTCACACTATTTCATGAAATTGATTCATGTGTATATCAATAAATTCTATAGCTTTTGCAAGGTTTTTATCTAGGATGGATTTTTGCTTAGGTGATAGGCGCAATAGCTCAAGGATGGAAATTTATGCAAAAATCTTCCCTAAATTCTCTAGGATATTGTGATGTGATTTAGGCACAAAATGCTTCATATTAGTTTGTGATCCTCAAAGCGTGATAGTGCCTCTACGAGTAGTGACATTGCAATCGAGTTGCTTACCATTGATAATAAATCTATTGGCATAGTTATTTTCTCCAATGATATGGTTGATGATGTAGGCCTAGATGGAGTTGGTATTATTGGCATGATTAATTTTCTTGATAGCCTTCCCTTTTTCCTTTTCATGATTAAGAAGAGGATTCTTAAACACCTTGCGATCAGAGTTACTAGAAGAGGTATGTCCATTAACTATAATTTTCTCATCCTTGATTAGATCTTCTATCACATGTATCAATATGTTTCAACTATTAGTATTGTCTCCATTGTGTTGATGGTATTCATAATAGTGGCCATCATTCCACCACGGAGATCTAACTTGAGGATTATACTCTCTTGGTTTTGGAAGTGTAATGAGATTATTAGAAATGAATTCCTTCAATGTTGATTCAAGTGATTCACCCAATCGAATGAATATTATCTTAGGGAAACTCTTTTGTGGTGCTCTACCTATATCCAAGGATGAACCCTTAAGATTATAGATAGGTTCAGATGGTTTTATAGTCTTAGCATTGACAACACCATCATTGACAATATTCTTATTCTTAGACCAAAATGGTGGGATATTTTTATTGCTTGAGTTGGAACTTCCTTTGTTGTATTTATAATTGTTGATCTTGATTTTTCCATCATCAAAAAGGGTTTGTTAAATTCTAAATCCCAAATCAATTACTTCCTCAAAGGAATCTAAGCACTTGAGATGAATTTCATGTCTAGTATCTTTAGTCAAATTGTAACAAAATATGCTAGTCAAATCTTTATTAGGGATACTATATGACTCTTTTTGGGTAAAATATCTCCATCATTGAAGGAAATACACAAAATATTCCTCTTTTCCTTGTTTAGTTTTGCATAGGTTGACCATAGTGATGTCGTGATCACAATTATAAAAATAGTTTGCTACAAATTTGTCAGCCAATTCTTTCAAAGATTAATTGTATGGGATAATCTTGAAAACCATTCAGTGGCACTTCCTCCAAGACTTATAGGAAATAGTCTTATGAGGTATGTCTCATCTGTAGAAATTTTCAATGTAGTGATACAAAAATATCTCAAATGATCCTTGGGGTCTCCTTTCCCTCTATATTTCTCAACCTTTGGTATCGCCCATTTTGTAGGAAAAGGAGGCATAGGTATACTAGGATCAAATAGGTATGGATATATATCTTAAATAGAGAATGTGGTTGGAGGTAACCTTGAACTCTTGAGGCCATCTAACGCTTTCCTTAATGATCAAATTTCATCCAATATGGGATCATTGGTAGGTGTTGTTTTAGATGTCTTAATGGAACTCTTATACTTGGGTTGCAAGTAGAAGGGTCTAAAGTCCTTTACTTTATCATCATGATTGGGTTTTGTGTATTTAGCTGCACTAGAACTAGTCTTGTCTTCCATTGTGAGTAAAGATGAGTCAAAACTGGCTGGTATCTTATTCCCTTGATCAATTATAGCTTTAAAGTAATATTGTGGATTTTTTTATGACCTTACTAGAGTGTTTAAGGAACTTTTCATTAGAAAGTGCTTCCTTTATGGTCGCATCATTTATGTCACCATCCCCATGGGTTTTCTCATTGTTGTTTTGATTTTTTTTATGAGATTCATCTAGAGTCTCCATACTAATATGGTCATCATGATCATGATTGTTGTGTTCGTCAACCACGTCTTTATGGATTTGACCTCTTGTCTTAACGGGCATGGAATAATTCTTGATCTTCAACTAGGAAAAATGATATGGTAAATGATGTGAGGCTCAAATATATGATGTAATGCAAGCTCTAGGCTATGATTCAAAATCTAGGATGCTAATTGAATCTGTGCTATGCTATGCTAAGATATGATATGATCTGATGCTAAGGTATAATTATGACACCAATATAATTATATGATGTGATATGAAGATAGTATGAAGCTAGGATATGATGAAATTATAGTCTCTAAAATTATTATGAAGATATGTGACAAGATAATGTGAGTGTTATGATGAACAAAAAATATGAGGCAAGCCAAGGTAACTCTAGGTGTGATGATTATTGTGCAGGAAAGGAAAACTTGTGTTATGATGGATGAACACAAGGATAATGATCAAGAGAGGGTATGCTAAGTAAGAGATGATGTACTCAAAAAAAGTCACACAACCCAAGGATATTGATAAGTTTCCCTACTTAAGGATGACGAATCTCAAGTGGTTAGGATGATTGTGATAGCCAATGTAGGATTCTAGACCATAAATGAGTAACCTGGGTGTATGCTGAAGACTTAGTTGACTAGTAAGGGATACATGCAACTATGTAGATTGACTAGTAATGATCTAGACTGAGATAAGTAATGAAATACAAACCTAAAGATCAAAACTAAGGTGTGCAACTTGAAAATAAAGAAATGACTTTGTTTTAAGCTCTCTATTTCAAAAGAACATTAGCAGAGCATAGAAGCACCACTTTAGTGAATCAAAAGTGAAATTATATGTCTTAAAAGTGTAGGTATAATGAATAGATGTGCAATAATGACAATCAAATACACAAGTTTGGTGAAAATCTCCTCTATGTTTACATATTTTGATCAAGTTTGAATGTTGTTTGTGATAAATTGTTACAAGAATAAACTTCAAACTCAAGAACACACTTTTTCAAAGTTGGAAATATATGCTTGGTTATTTATTGTCATTGATTTCAAACATTTTTTTCTAGAGGTATTTGTGGTTTCTCAAACATTGTTGTTTGGAAGTCTTCTATATTTGGGGAATTAAGATTCTGCATTGAACCTATAAAATAGTGGAAGACATGTATGCTTCCAGAGTAGTGGAGGATAGGTATGTATTTAGTGTTATAGTGTAGTGAAATACAAGTATGTATTCAGCACAATAGAAGAATATATATATATATATATATATATATCTTGCGATCATGAGAAAATAGTGTTTATTAGTGCTTCGATATTATATTCTTATATATAGAAGTTTGTGTCATTCAAATGTTCGTGGTTAAGTGACAAAGAAATATAGTTTTATAATTGCAGTTAACTATTCTACAAATGTGTTTTTCAGAAGGTGGATACTCTAGAAAGTAGGGTTGAAGGTGTTCTGATATTTATGCAAAAGTATTTAGGTATTGGTCTTGGTTATGGCATTCCCTAATCTTCTACAAATTGTTCCTAGTGTTTGGGAAATTGTGACACCGAGTGTTGCAATTATGTCCAATCATTATTATGGTAAAGAAATGTTTGTAACAACTTCTGACATGGACTATTAGAAAATTCTATTGTTCCCGACATTGTGTGTGTATCTCACCATGTTGTGTGGAGGTTCAAATGCAATTGGCAAGTTAGATTGTTCCTTGGCTAGTGTGTTTCTGCACATTTGAGATGTCAAAGTTATTCTGATAATTATGGATCTAGTAGTGGGTTATGTGTAGCATTTTTGTGGTCCCTTCATCTGTAGAAGTGGATAATACTTCATGATTTAGGTTTGATTATTGTATTTAATGTTTATCTGCTATCCAAATATGTTTGTGCTATGTGTGACCTATGTATTTAATGTTTATCTCTTATCCATTTGGGTCCATTCTATATTTTGGTTTAGATGTTTTTGGCATTGGACCTTATTGTAATTTTTTGCAGTCATGATGAATTGTAACTTAATTGTAATATAATTTTGGCATGGTCAAACTTTTTATAATCTCCAATGACCTATCTTGTATATAAGCTTAGTTTCTAGTTCTTAAAAATGTAAGAGAGTAAGTTAGAGTGTGTTGTGGTCAAAAAGTAATTCAAGGTCTAGAAGCAATTTTCTTGAAGAGAAAAAGAGAACTTAAGGCAAAAACTAGGTGACAAAGTTGTGTAGGTTAGTTGCATTATCAGTAGAACTTATCTTACTCTATTGTGAAGGATTGTATGCACCTTTTCCCCAGGACGTCGAGTCTTGGGTGCCCAAGTCCTTTGTTGTATCTTTCTTCTTTGGTAGTGAGCCTCTATTTGCATGTCCAAAGAAGTGAGCTCCTATTTGTATTCATTATTGTATTGGAAGTGAGCCCCTGGTTGCAAATATAGAGTAGTGAGCTACTTCCTTCTTTGTAATAGGAATATACACATTACTTAATTATCTTTGTGGGAAACTTCTCACAATGGTTTTTGCCTGTTTGGTTTTTCCATATATTTTAGGAATTGAAAGACTTCAAAACATGTAGGAATCCAATAAAAATCATATCTTTCAAAGAGAGAACAAATAAAGGTGTCAATATCTTAGTAAATTCTTAGATGAATTTGTAGCAATATCTATAAGGCCAAGAAATATCCTAACATCCCTTTGTTTCTAAGGTGTTGTATATTTTTTGTAAATTAAATTGTAGTGGGATTATGGACTCTTTGATGTTAGATACAAGAATATTCTACTAAAATTGTTGTTACAATAATTCATTCTTTGGAATACCTCAAACTTTTGAATTTATTCTTCTTTAAGGTTTTCCTACCATTTTACAATTATAATAATGTATGGAGATGTCTTAGTCAAGGCTACACATGTCAAAGTAGTCCCATGCAAAGTCCATTTTATGAGATACAACATAGTAATTGGTCTAGGTTATTGTTGCATGGTCAACGATTTCATAATGCTAAGTGACCTGCTAGAAGATATTTCAACTTGATTCACCAATCTATCATTGAAGCAACATTTAAAAATGATATATTTAGATTGTAACTATGTTGAAACAAGTGATGATGAAAGATAAGTTATAGTGGATAGTATAGACATGCTAAACAACTCTTTCACTATAGGTATATTGCATGTTTTTCATAATGTTTGAGAGGATAATATCCTCATCTTGGGAATCTGTCAAAAGACTTCTTCCTATAATTATCAATGTTTGTACCATCCAAAAATTTAATTAGATTTAACATGAATTTATGGTGGAGATTCTCTTCAATATATGTAAAGATAGAAATTCAACTATTTTTCTGATTGTTCAATTGATCTTCATGTTTCACATTTTTCTAAAGATATCACATGTTCCAATATTCTATTTCAAATTCAATTACAAGAAATCAAAGTTCTAGTTACTATGGCCTGCTCACATGTACTCCTTGACCACTGAGGCAATGCCTCTTGCATACTAGTTGAAGTATCTTTGTGAACCAATCTCTGTCCAAGCCTCACCTTCTTCTACCCGATTGTCATTATGGAAGGAGTCTTTCTGATTGAGGTACACGAGAGACTTTCTCTTGATCTTCTCTTGTAGCTGCAAGAAGAGTTACTGGTTAATGAGATTGGTCACAAGCTGCTCTTGAGTTCTCTACCTCCCCATCATTCATATGATGAACTGCTAGATTACTTAGTAGTGGTGTTTCTAGTTAGTCTAATCATATCAAATTCCCAAAATTGGCTCTTGCTATTTCACCAACTCATGTTATAAAAGAAGTAGAAAAAGAAAAAGAGAAAGAAAAGAAAAAAGATAAATTAGATGATGATAGAAAAGACCCTCCTATGAACACCCCAAACACCATTGATATGTGAGAAAAATTCAGTAATCAAGATCTTCCTCCCTTTTCTCCAATTATTTTAGTAATCTAATAGTTTCCTATTTAATTCAATGTTTTGCTTCTTTAGCCCAAATAGATTTTAAAGACTTGATTTTTCTCTATTAGCATTTACTTTTAAAAAAAATATGTAACATTATTTTTTTATAAATAATAATCTAAACACTTATTCATAATTTATAATCTAAACATTTATTTAAACAAAAAAAACGCGAAATAGAATTGCCAAAAGTTACTCTTAACCACCTGAAAATATTGTGCGGATGGTATGCATGCACTCTCCGGTCTATAGAACAACACTCTAGAATATGTAGCTTTCACGTTTGAAAGTAATAGGCACTTTCCTTAGCATCTCAGATTAGAGTTTACGTTAAAACAAATATGTAGTGAATCTCAATTAAAATACATCAGCAATTGCATAGAGATACCCGTCCTCACCGCCACCGAGGTTTCCCTCGTTAGGGTTTTCTTTCCTACTGTGCGGACAAATAGTCTGCCTTCCCCCTTTTCAATGCAGAAACCCCTGCTTGTTCACAACCAAATTCGCTTTGGACGAACTTATTTAGTTGGTTTAGCGCTAACAAGGCATCGGGACTCTCCAATAGAACCACAAATAATATGGATAAGGAAGACAGTAAAGACATTACGGAAGGTAAGGAAAAGTAGTTCTAATTTCTAATGCTCTTTATAGCTATGCTGGAGGAAAGTGGAGTAAATTTTTCGAAGTTCTAATTAGAGACGTCTCTGCTGATAAAATGGTTGATTTGTTTAGTTACCATATTGCAATTAAGGATTGATTTGATAGTGAAGAAATGGGAGGTCGCCATATGTTCCCAGATTTAGATTATGAGTCCCTATATTTTGTGTTTATATTATTCGTTGAGGAAATATAACAAAATAGAAAAAAAGAATTATGTTCAAGAGGCTTAAAAAATTGTTTATGGGATAGATGGTCTTTTTTTTTAAGAGAGAAATTTTCACCTTTTCCAATTGTCTCATTCATAAATTGGTATGAGCAGCCTCATATGAGCTTAGGTCACAAACTCTCTCTCCATATCTCTTTTACCTTTTGCACGTTCCAATTTCACATGGGAATTGATGTCTGTTAGAATTTTAGCTACACAATCGAAAACTTTGCTTTCTAAAAGATATAATATGAATTCTTCAATTCTTTTACTATATAATTTTAAATTTGAAAAATAGAATTTTACTATTTTTTTTATAATATATTAAGCTTTTAACAGTTCTGACTAAATCAATTGAGAAAGGGTCCAAACCTAACAACCAAAAATAATAGCAAGTCTGAAAGATAGTTGGAAAGGAATTCACAACATTTAGAAACAAAATATCAAAGGATAAAAATCAAGGCTAATTTTACAAAGCAACAACAAGAAAGTAGAAAGTAATTAGTGAAAAGAACCATTATATAGAGGAGAAACTCATAAAAATGAGTTTTAAGGCATTCAAGCTCAGTTCATTAATTTATAGAGAAATACAAATTAAATACTAGCTTCACCATATTAATGGTCCACATGTGCAATTCAAAAAGAATGGATGGCTGAAGTCTTTCTCTTGGACAACTAAGGATCCTACTTTGTTTTAGATACCAACCATAATCTAGAAATGATGGCTCCCACCTAAAGCCTTCTTAGGTACCAAATCACAATACTTAACAAGTTCTACATTTTAATGGATTGCTTCCTTCATCATGATCACTTTGGGTTTTTATGGCTTACACCTAACCGATATGATTCAAAAGTGGTTTCAAGCTCACCACACATTTTGCACTCAAGTGGTTTTTGCTAACCACAAACCTTTGATCAAGTTGCAAAAAATTATCATAAACCTAGCAGATACGTGGTTTTGGCTGACAATAAACCATCATGACTGGAAAAACATCACCACTATGGGCATTTCTCCTTGTATACCTACATCAACATGAATTATTGATTCCATAAAAAAGGAAATCCATCTGCTGAGATACATGGGTACCCACTTGTTGTACTTGTTAGCACATAGTTTGGGACTAGCCTCTTTTAAACAGCCTCCCAAATATTATAAAAATTTTGACAAATTAAAATGCCAATTTCTTGAGAGATATCATTCTAAGAATCTTCTTAAGAACCATCTTCAACTTAGATAATCCAATGACACAATCACATTCTACCACCTCGCCACTAGCATGCTCTTCAACTACTAGTAGCGCAAATAATCATTTCTTAATGGCCTCTTGACTTCACAAACACACTCTTTGATCAACATATGACCAGAAAATCTTGGATACACAATAATTTGCATCTTCCAAAGAGCCTTGCATTTCTCATTGTAATTCATATTGACACATAAGGAAGCCCTCTCCAAAATTTTCAATCATCCTATTATGAAAGAAAGATTAAAACAATACACCACACTCAAGCGACTGAAAATTATTCAATACGCTTCTAGAAACTAGACGCAAAGATACAAAGAGACAAATCTTGAATAATGACTTCCTTTGAGATTTTCTATTTCTTATCTTTTCCTTAGCCTCAAACAAGTACTTCATCTCCTGTCAGATTCGCGTATAATTTTTTCTTCTTCATTCCAGCATGGCGTCAAAAGCTGTCTTCTCAAGGCACTCTACATTTCAAGGCACTCTACATTGCAATAGTCAGTTGCAACTCCCCTTTTGAAAAAAAAAAATAATCTGCTAGAGATGCAGATGCTATTACTCAAGTCATGGAACTAATTTAAGAGGAGTCGAGTCTCTTTTTGTTGGCCTAATCTTTGATGGTTCTTCTTTTTTCATTGTTTCCTAAATTTGATGCCCTCTAAAACCCCAAAAATGGGTCACACTGAACACCAACCTCCTGCTAATGGAGTGTCAATACAGATCAATGGTAAGCCATCCCGTAGGCTACCCGATTTCCTTTAGTGTCAACCTTAAGTTGGGATACTATTATCGCATAACACATCTCTTAAGTTCTGAACCTTTTTGTTAATACCTCAAATGTTGGAGATCCTTGTTGAAGTACGTAGGATGAATCCACATGATATTTGGCAGCTTTTGATCAATTTACAATTCATTCTAGTAAGTTACCTAGAGTGTTCTACCATTTTAGTATTTGGGCGCACCGTTTATGCGATGTCAAGGCCTCGACCAATCTATCTTGTTGACTATTCATCTGAGTTACAAATGCTTCCTAGAATATTCCCAACTTTTAGGGAATTTCTTTGAGCCTTCTCTTGAGTTCCAAAACAAGATATTGGAGAGATCTTGTTTGTGAAAAAACACACATGTCCCTTCTGCAGTGCATTACTTACCCTCCCCGGGCATCTATGGTAGCGGCTAGGGAAGAGGCAGTGCTGGTCAATAATATGTTTCAGAAAACTAGATTGAAGCCTAATGATATTGGAATCCTTGTGGCAAATTGCAGTCCTTTCAATCGAACACCTTCTCGTTTGGCAGTGATATTGAATAAGTATAAGCTCAAAGGGAACATTAGGACCTTTAATCTAGGTGGGATGGGTTGTAGCGCTGGCGTTATTGACATTGATCTTGCCAAGGATAAGTTACAAGTTCATGGAGGCACCTATGCAGTTGTTGTCAGCAGAGAGAATATAACACAAAAATGATATTTTGGTAACAAGAAGTCAATGTCAATACCAAATTGCTTGTTTCATGTTGGGGGATTTGCAGGCCTACTTTCAAATAAAAACTTTGTTTGTCGACGTGCTACATACATGCTCGTTGTAGGGGATATGTAGTCCTACTTTTAAATAAATACTTTGATCGTCGACGTGCTATTAACAAGCTCAACAATGTTGTGAGAACTCATAAAGGAGCAGATGATAAGGCATTCTATTGAATTTATCAAGAGCAAGATGAAGCTCGGAAGCTCAGTGTTTCATTGTCCAAGAATCTCATGGCTATAGTAGGAGGAGATTTGAAGACTAATGTCACGACTCTATAACCTTTTGTTATGCATAGATCAGTGAACAATTACTCTTCTTTGCAACCCTTATAGTGGCAAGAAAGCTTTTTAATACAAAAATCAAGCCATAAATACTGGATTTCAAGCTTGCATTTGAATATTTTTGTATTCATGCAGGAGGAAGAGCTCCTTAGTGAGTTTCTCCTCCTATCCAAGTTTTGAACAATTGGGTATTAATAGAGATACAAACTTTAAGCACAATGGAAAGGATATAAGAGTGAAAGGACAATTCTGTTTTGAAATCACAATATGGTTGTTTCCCTACTCGCTGTAGGTTACTTGGCATAATTAAAGACAAATGGCCTCCTTACTCAGCTTTTGCATGGCGGTAAACTTTTAAAAAAGTTTAATGGTTATATTTTTTTATTTTATAGAGAATTTTTCATCTACAGAGTATGTTAGTTATTGGATATGCAACTGTGGTTTATTATCTAGTTAAATTCATTTGAAGTATCTTATTTTTTGATATTTTATGTTTGTGTTCAATAAGACTTGATTTCTAATGATCTTATTATTAAAAACCTTTTAACTTCACATTCAAACTAAAGAAATTCATAAATTTTCATATAAACATTAGCCATCTGATCTTGGGATGTCCTGTTATTGTAGAGCACAAATATATACACGAATGTCTCTGGTTACTACACTTTTTATGCATGCAAACTCATGATCTTGCTCCAATTTATTATGTGAAGAAATATTAGCAAAATATACCCCATGGATCAGCTAGAGACCACTCGCTTGAAAGCATTTAGCAGCGGAGAATATTCTCAAGCTCCGCGTTCAAGTGAGGAGACTACAAATTTACCCACAATCGAGTCCTCCCAAGCCAATAAACCGATTAGCAGGTGAGATACATTTTATTTGAATGTTTTTTCTTTCTCTCCCATATGAATACAATTTTAAAACTCACTCATTATTTCAATGAACAGTGACTACGGACATAAATTTTTGGCTCAAGATGTATTTCTCAGTCACAGCGGTAAGCAGAAAAGTTTTATTAGGAAGCTACATAGAGATCTCACAATGCAAGGCCTGCCCTGCTTCTTTGATCAAGATTGTGACAGCTTGCCTGTGGCAGAAGACTTCCCCTCTCATATACTTGAAGCCGCCAACACATGCAGAGTAGCAGTTTTGCTTCTCTCCATGGATTTCCTAGAATCAAAGTGGCCAATGAAGGAACTTTCTGCTTTCGTGAGAGCGAAAGATATAATCCATACAAATCCCAATCTCAAAATTTTACCATTGTTCTTCCAGATTTCACCGGATGCTCTTAAAAACATTACAGCAGATAATGAAAGGTGGAAACAGTTGGAGAAATCTTGTGAAAACGAGAAGAATGTGTTGGTGAGCGTTAATAATTTCTGCCACCAAACTTCTCTATTTTGTCAACGGAGGTAGAAACTTCCCGCCGCTCAGCGCCGACTGCTGTCTGATTTTGTAATCACTGCATTTAGTATTGTGCACCGACAGTCTAGATTCTTCCAGCCAACTATCATTCATTCTTAGTTGTATGACTGGAGATCTCTAGAGAATTCGCAGACCTCTATTTATAGAGGTGAATGTAATGCATTTTGGTAAGCAATAAAATTTCAGTTTTATAGTGTTGTAGCACAGTCTGCTCTCTGTTCTTTAGTTTTTGTTTGTGTCTTCTGTCTCTGCCCACTTCAAAGTGGTATCAGAGCAAGCTGTGAGGAGCAGTATCATTTTGTATGAAGGCAGAAAGTTCAGGATTCAGTTAATGGTGACTAATAAACAAGAATTTGGAGTATGCAGTCAATTCGGAAGGTGAAGGAGTGATTGCAGCAAGAAGCCAGATTAGATGATTCAAGGATTTGCAAATCAGACCCAAGGAAGGTATAATAGATCAGTTTTATGTTTTGTTAAAAGGGTTTAAGAAGCTGTTATTTTCTGTGAGCATCTCTGAGCAAAGGATTTAATATTAATTTGTTGTTGTAATTCAAACATATCTGAGTGAAGGTATGGCTTCTAACATATCTTATGTGCAGCCTCAAATTCCACTCCTTAGAAGTAAAAATTACGATACTTAGGCAATTAAAATGAAAACTTTGTTTAGGTCTCAAGGGCTAACAGACATTGTTGAGAAAGGTTTTGCAGAACCAGATGATCAATCTACTCTAAATGATAATCAGAGAAAGGAATTACAGAAAAATAGAGAAAGAGATGGGAAAGCCATGATGTTCATACAAACAGGTATAGAAGAATTGATTTTTCAAAGAATAAGAAATGTAAGTTCTGCTAAACAAGCTTGGAAAATTTTGGCAAACACATATTAAGGTACATCTAAGGTTAAGATAGCCAAATTACAAGCACTTAGAAGAAGTTTTGAAAATTTACAAATGAAAGAATCAGAATCAGTAGATCATTTTACAACTAATCTTACGAATATTGTTAATCAAATTAGATTAAATGGTGAAGATTTATCTGATAAAAAGGTCATAGAAAAGATCTTAAGCAGTTTGCCTAGTAAGTTTGATATTGTTGTGGTTATGGTTGAAGAAACTAAAGATCTATCTAAGTTGGCTTTAGATGAGTTGTTTGGATCATTGATTGCACATGAATCCAGGATGAATAAGAATAATGACACAACTTTGGAGAAAGCTTTTAAGACACAGATGACATTTGGCAGAGGTGGAGGAAGAGGAAATTTAGGACTTAGAGGAAGAGGAAGAGGAAGAGGAAGAGGAAGAAATAATTATGAAAGAGAAGAAATGAGGAGTCCAAATCCAGGAGGAAGAAGAAATCAAAGTTTCAACTCAAGGGGACACTATAACAATCAAGAATCACAAAGGTGTGACAAGTCAAATATTCAATATTATTATTGCAAGAAGCTTGGACATTTTGCAAATGAATGTAGAAAGAAACAAGAAGATATAGGGAAAAAAAATGGAAAATTTTCTGAGAGTAGTTCTGAGACATTTTTCATTACATGCCATGTAGCTCAAGAGAGCTCAAGTAACATTTGGTTTCTTGATAGTGGTTGTAGTAATCACATGTTAGAAAAATAAAGAATTGTTTGAGAATTCAGATACTTCAGTTAAATTAGAAATTAAATTGGGTAATGATAATATTATTGACGTAAGTGGAAAAGGTACAATCAATGTCATAACAAAGCTTGGCAAGAAGTCTACTTCTGATGTTTATTTTGTACCTGGTTTAAAGAATAATCTTATAAGTGTGGGACAACTTAGTCAAAAAGGTTATAGAGTTGTTTTTGAGAAGAATGTTTGCACTATATTGGATATTCCTCCTAGTAACATGGTGATTGCAAAGGTGGAAATGACAAACAATAGAATGTTCCCACTTCGCATGAAAAGAGAAATGATGGAGGATATTGGAGCAAGTTTCAAGGCATCAAGTCAAGATCCAGCATGGAAATGGTATTTGAGGTATGGTCATCTAAACTTCAAAGGGTTATCCTTATTGCAAAGAAAGGGAATGGTAAGAGGATTACCCAATATTGAAGCACCATTGAGTTCATGTGAAAGTTGTATTTTGGCTAAGCATCATAGAGAAAGTTTTCCAAAGGATATGTCTTACAGAGCATGGGCACCTTTAGAAATTGTGCATACAGATATATGTGGTCCAATACAAACACCGTCATTAGGGGGAAGTATTTATTTTCTGACATTCATTGATGACTTTAGTAGGAAGACATGGGTTTATTTTCTGAAATATAAATCTAAAACATTTGGAAAGTTCAAGGAGTTTAAAGCTTTGGTTGAGAAACAAAGTGGCCTATCCATCAAGGTATTAAGATCAGATAGATGAGGAGAATACAAGTCAAATGAGTTTTTGGAATACTACATGTATTATGGAATAAAGAAGCAGTTCACTACAAGTTACACACATCAACATAATGGTGTTGATGAAAGAAAGAATCGAACAATAATGGAGATGGCAAGGAGTATGCTGAAAGGTAAGAGTCTTCCTAATGAGTATTGGGCTGAAGCAGTAGCTTGTGCAGTTTATATTCTAAACAGGAGTCCAACAAGGAGTGTGAGAGACAAGATTCCACAACAAGCATGGAGTGGTAAGCATCATAATGTTTCACATTTCAAGATATTTGGTTGTATTGCATATGCACATATTCCTAAAGAAGTAAGGAGTAAATTGGATGATAAGAGTGAAAAATGCATCTTTACTAGGTATGATGAACAATCTAAGGCTTACAAGTTGTTTAATCCTATAACAAATAAAATCATTGTAAGTAGAGATGTTGTGTTCAAAGAAGAAGAATCTTGGGATGGAACCATAGACAAGACAATTACAGGTGCAATATCAATACTGTATAATAATCAAGAAGGAAAAGATCAAGAAGACCAAGAAGATCAATCGAATGAGCAAGGAGGAACTCCATCAAGAATCCCACAAGGAGATAACACACAATGGAAGATGAGCAAGGGGAATCCTCAAGTCCACAAGTAAGTAATGACTCAAATCCTACACTTGCATCATTGAGATCAAGGTTTAAAAGAAAGAAAACTAGAAGTTTGCAAGAGATTTATTGACAAGGGGATATGATAGATTTGCAATCAAACTTTGCTTTATTTGCTCAAGATCCTATATATTTTGAAGATGCAATTAGAGAAGAACAATGGATTAATGAAATGGAATCTATTGAGAAAAATGATACATGGGAAATAGTTGATTTGCCTAAATATAAAGAATGTATAGGTGTAAAATGGGTCTATAAAACTAAGTATAAGGTAAATGGAGAAGTTGACAAATATAAGGCAAGATTAGTAGCTTAAGAGTTTGCACAAGAATATGGAGTTGATTGTAATGAAACATTTGTACCCGTAGCTAGACTTGATACTGTTAGAATGGTACTAGCTATTGAAGCTCAAAATAATTGGAAAGTTTATCAAATGGATGTTAAATCAGCCTTTTTGAATGGATATTTGGAAGAAGAAGTTTATGTGCAGCAACTACCAGGATATGAGATAAAAGGATTTGAGGATAAAGTTTACAGGTTAAATAAGGCACTCTACGGATTGAAGCAAGGACCAAGAGCATAGTATACCAGGATAGATTCATATATGATAATGAATGGAGTCAATAGAAGCAAAAGTGAGCCTACATTATACACAAAGACCAATGAACAAGGTCAAATCTTGATTGTTTGATTGTATGTTGATGATTTGATCTTTACAGGTAATATTTCTATTGACATGTTTAAATCAGCAATGAAGAAGGAAATTGAGATGACAGATTTGGGATTGATGAAATATTTTCTTGGCATTGAAGTTACACAAAATGATGAAGGAATTTTAATTTGTCAAAGTAAATATGAAAATGATGTTTTGAGAAGGTTTAGAATGAAAAATTGTAGTCCACTTTCCACACATGTGGCAATAGGCACAAAACTAAGTAGAGAAGATAATGAGACAGATTTTGATTAAACTATATTCAGAAAATTGGTTGGTAATTTGATGTATCTCACAACAACTAGGCCTGATATTATGTATGGAGTTAGTTTGATTTCAAGATTTATGGATTCACCTAAGAACTCACATTGGCAAACAGGAAAGAGAATATTGAGGTACATTGCAAGAACTATAAATTATGGTATATTCTATTCCAATTTAATTGATTTATAGTTGGTTGGATATACAGATAGTGATTTTGTAGGGAGTATTGATGGTAGAAGAAGTACATCTGGATATGCATTTCATCTTGGAACAGGTGTTGTAGCATGGGCATCAAAGAAGCAACCTATAGTGACTATCTCATCAGCTGAATTAGAGTATGTAGCAGGTACATCAACATCATGTCAAGCAGTATGGATGCGTAGAGTCTTGAAGGATCTAAAGCATGAGCAAGAGGAGCCTACTACAATTTATTGTGATAACAAGTCCACCATTGCACTATCAAAGAATCATGTTTTTCACAAGAGGACAAAGCACATTGACACTAGGTATCACTTCATTCGAGATTTGGTAAACAATAGAGAGATCATTCTACAACATTGCAAATCCAACGAACAACTTGCAGACATATTCACAAAGGCCTTAGCACAAGAACAATTTGAATATTTAAGAGATAAAATGAATATGGTAAATCTTGATGTAATTAGTGGTAGAAATTAGGGGGAGTGTTGGTGAGAGTTAATAATTTCTGCCACCAAACTTTTCTATTTTGTCAACGGAGGTAGAAACTTCTCGCCGACTTCCCACCACCCATTGCCGCCCAGCGCCGACTGCTGTCTAATTTTGTAATCACTGCATTTAGTATTGTGCACCGACAGTCTAGATTCTTCCAGCCAACTATCATTCATGCTTAGTTGTATGTCTGGAGATCTCTAGAGAATTCGCAGACCTCTATTTATAGAGGTGAATGTAATGCATTTTGGTAAGAAATAAAATTTAAGTTTTATAGTGCTATAGCACAGTCTGCACTCTGTTCTTTAGTTTTTGTTTTTGTCTTCTGTCTCTGCCCACTTCAGAATGGCAACAAGCTTTGAATGCAATACGACGAACTAACAGGTTGAAGTTCAGTGAAGGTGATGATGAAGTTGAGTTCAGAGATGAAATTGTGAGAGAAATCTGGCAAATACTTCCAACACCCTCACTAGGGTACCATGTCCCTTGTATGCAAGGACAGACACGCATGTGTCAGGTGAAAAATTCTCACTATCTTACCCTGTTTTAATCATGCCTATACTCATAGGCTAATGTATTTATGATATTTATGCAGGAGATTGCAGATTTTTTCAAATCTGTTCCATCCGTCAAAGATAGAATCGACATTGCAGGATTGTATGGATTACCAGGCCAGGGGAAAACTACACTTGGAAAGACTTTGTGCAACTTCAAATTGAGGGAATTTGAAAGTAAAGTATGCCATCTGGAATTTTGTAGAGGCTATTCATACGAAAGAATTAAACTTACCCTGCACTATCTCACTCACTGCTCTCAGTCAAATCTCCAATCATTTTCAGGCCAAGATCAGGTGAGCTATTTCACATTTCAATTTTATTAACAGGATTTTTTTTTAACCTCGTCATATAGATTTCTTTTTGCAACTCCAGTGTAATGTAAATGACTGTAAACAAGATATGTAAGTATCCAACTTACAAGCACAAGCTGAGTTGTATAGAAGAGTGAAGGGAGAAAGGGTATTGTTGGTTCTCGACAATATCAAAGAAGAAAGTATAGACAAAGTGACCTACTATCTCAAGGCAGACTTGGGAGAAGACAGCTGCGTCCTTTTGAGTGCTCGAAGTGTAGATGTTTTAGTAAAGCATTTCAAGATAGATAAGCAGTCACGCATACGCGTACCGGTCCTGGTTGGATGTAAGAAACTATCTAAAATTCGACTATGGGAATGTGAAGCAGTGAAGGCATGTGTCGAGTGATTTTAAGACACTAGAGCTATTTGTTTCATCAAAATCTACTTTAGCAACCAAAAGTTTAGAGTCTTGTTACGGACTGAAAAACCTTCAACTATGGAATATGAGGAATCTAAAGGAGCTTCCCAGCTTCAGACTCTTAAAAAATTTGACTGTTCTCAAACTTGGTAAATGTGGTATAAGGGAACCACCAGATCTAACATGTTGTCTCTTGTTGGAGGAAGTTTATTCTTTCACGGTAAGAAATTTACAAAGGTTTCCCAACTTCTCACTGCTGAGGAAGTTAAAGAAGCTAAGTTTATATGATTGCTGGAGTGTTGATAATCCTCCTGATATTAGTGGGTTCCATGAATTACAGGTATTCCATCTAGTCTATAATGATAATATGGAAGGCCTTCTAAACATGGAAGAGCTCCAAGAGTTAGAGGAAATCAAACTGAGTTGGCATTCTTTTAAGATAATTAATGTCGACAATTCTGAATTCCATGCGGATCTCCAACCTTATAAGGATCTTCAATATCGTATGGAGCACTTTAAAGATGAAAGCTTCTCAAACTTAACTGATGTAAGCGCGCCAGATACATTGAAAGAGTGGCAGTGGCTGAAGGGCAATGGCAAATTGTGAATGTCTTGTATATTTACATTAAGGAGAAAGAAATATAAATACAGAGTATTACAGTGACCGATCCTATATGATCGAAAGAAATCCCAAGAATTAGAAAAAATCAACTCATTCTGGGAACAGTCATTCTGGGAAATAGTCTAAAACTAAAGAAGGAAAGAAATCAGTTGCCAAAACAACGTTAGATAACAGTCCCCCTCAAGTTGGAGTATGAACATCATGAATACCCAACTTGGGAAGAAGATAGAGAAATTATGAGCATCCCAATGGCTTGGTGAAAATATCTGAGAGTTGATGCGTAGTAGGTACATAAGCAATCTAAATTAATCCCGACTGTATTTTCTAAGGAATGAGGTGGCAATCTAGTTCAATATGTTTTGTTCTTTCATAAAAAATGGGATTGGCAACAATATGTAATGTTAACTTGTTGTCACAATATAGAATTTCTATTTGAGAATGAGAAATCGGAAAATCACGAAGGAGATAATGAATCTAGGTAAGTTCATAGCTGGTGGTGGCCATGGCACAATACTATTCTTCAGTTGAGGAGCGAGATACTGTATTGTGTTTCTTAGTTTTCCAAGAGAGTAAAGAATCGCCAAGTAAGGTGCAGAAACTTGTTGTGGAGCATCGTGTCATCAGACAACTTGCCCAATCTAAATCACATTAAGCCATGAGAGAAAGGGAGCTCGTGGCTGAATATAAAAGGCCTTGACCAGGGGAACCCTTGAGATATTGAAGCACTCGCATAGCTGAATCTAGATGAGGTTTACGAGGTGCATGCATAAATTGGCTCAAGGTATGAACAACAAATATAATATCCGGCCGAGTTATTGTGAGATAAATAAGGTGCCCTACCAAGTGGTGATAAGGGGAAGGATTGTGGAGAAGTTGGGATTCCTCATTAGATAGTTTCATTTGTTGCTCCATAGGAAAATCTGAAGGTCGAGCCCCAAGAAGACCTGCATTGGATAAAATATCCAGTGTGTACTTCCTTTGTGAAATGCAAATGCCCTGTTTAGAATGAGCCACTTCTATTCTGAGGAAGTACTTGAGTTGGCCAAGATATTTGATATGAAATTGATCTTGAAGAAAGTGTTTGAAGTGGGTGATGGCTGAAGAATCATTGCCAGCAATGATGATATCATCCACATAGACTAGGATGACTGTAAAGGAGGCTCCTCTCTTGTAAGTAAATAAATAATAGTCAACCTTGGAGGGTGTGAAACCAACATCCTGAAGAGAAGAAGAAAGCTTAGCAAACCAATTTCTTGAAGCTTGTTTAAGACCATATATAGACTTATTCAAGCGGCAAACGCAGCTATCCCCCTGTTTGCCAAGACCAGGCGGAAGAGCCATGTAAAATTCTTTGTCCAAAGCTCCATGAAGAAAAGCATTATGGACACCTAGTTGATGAAGAGACCAATTGTGAACTGCGACAACTACTAAAAGGAAACAGACAGTAGTTAATTTTGCAACTGGTGCAAAAGTCTCATGATAGTCTAGCCCTTCTCGTTGAGTGTATCCTTTGGCAACAAGGCAGGCTTTGTAGCATTCTATGGAACCATCAGATTTGTACTTGATTTTGTAAACCCAACGACAACCAATTGGGTGATGACCAGGAGGCAAGTTGACCAGAGTCCATGTGCTGTTAGTATCCAAGGCAGAAAGTTCAGCATCCATGGCTTGATGCCAATGTGAGTCCTGCATAGCTTGATCAAACGTGGCCGGTTCTTGTTGCACATAAATAGCAGCAATGAAAGAACAATGAGGAGGGGTCAAACGATCATACAAGAGAAAATGAGATAAAGGGAAGCGAGTACCTTTAGTGGGAACTTGCAGAGAATCTTACATCGGAGTGGGAGAAGAAGTAGGGAGCATGGGGCAGTGGTATTCTTGAAGATGAACAGGACTTTGATGGGGCCGTGTGGATCAGCGAAAGGTATTGGAAGGTAGAGGATCAACACTAATGTTTAGGTGTGAAGGGACAAAGTCAAAAGGTGGAGTGGAATTTGTTAATGGGATAGAGGTTGGTGGCGAGGGAGAGGTGTTTGATAAGGGAAAATCTAGAGCGGGAAGTGGTAAGACGGGTTGCTTAGTTTGTGGGTTGTGAGTGGTATGGGAAGAAAATGGGAACACTGTCTCATGGAAGACTACATCTCAACTAGTTAGTACCTACTTAGAATCAAGGTCATGAAGATGATACCCTTTTTGTCCATAAGGATACCCAATAAACACACAATGATGTGCACAACTAGCAAATTTTCCTTTGGCAGAAACAACAGTGGAAAAATAGAGACATCCAAAAATCCATAGATGACCACAGGTAGGTGAAATCTGAAATAAAATCTCATAGGGAATTTTTCCTGAAGGAAGGGGTGTGGGCATTCTATTAATAAGGTAAGTAGTTGTGAGAATGCATTCGCCCCAAAAGGTCATGGGTAAGGAGGCATGAAAATGAAGTGCTCGTGCAACATTAAGGAGATGACGATGTTTATGTTCAGCAACACCATTTTGTTGTAGAGTATGTACACAACTGTGTTGTTGAATTACACCACGATCATGAAAGAAGGAATGTAAGTCATGGGAAAAAATTCAGCACCATTGTCAGAACGAATGCATTTAATGTGCCAACCAAATTAAGTTTCAACCATGTAAAAAAAAGATTTTAGGACACATGTTTCAGATTTAAAACGCATAAGGTAAACCCAAGTACAACACGAAAAATCATCCACAATGGTAAGGAAATAATGAGCACCAAATAATGAAGCAACAGAATGACCACCCCAAATGTCACAATGAATGAGATCAAAGGTTTGACTAGAAGTTATGGAACTAACAGGAAAGGGAAGACGAGTCTATTTTTCCAAAGGACAAAATTCACAAAATAAAGAAGCATCGAAACTAATAACAGGTAGCACTCATGCGAGATGTTGTAGTCTAGCATGAGATGGATGTCCCAGAAATTGATGCCAAATCTGAGGTGAGGATTTATTGAAAGCAGAAAAAACTTTAGGTAAGCTGGAGGGTGTCAGGTTGAACAGGTAGAGGCCACCAAATTCTTTACCCAATCCAATCGTCGTTCTCGTTGCAAGGTCCTGAAAAAGAAAAAAATCAGGAAAGAAAGTAACAGAACAATGAAGTGATCGAGTGACTTTGCTAACAGATATCAAATTGACATTGAATGTTGGAACATGGAAAACATCATCCAAATGCAAAGTGGTAGTGAGATCAATAGAACCACTAGAAGAAATAGAAACTGAAGCTCCATTCGACAATCGAATGGGAATAAGAGTAGCAAGGGAAGTACAATTAGTGATAAAATCAGAAGAATAAATCATGTGATCAGTAGCCCTTGTGTCAATGATCCATGAGGTTTTTGAAAAAGTGCAGAAACTAGAGAAGGAAGCAGCATAAGTGGATGAATGGCAACAAGTACCTATGACGTTGGCTGAGTTGTGGGAGGTACCTTAATGGAGCAAAGCCAAAATTTGCTTATACTGTGCCAGAGTGAATGATACAGTGGACTCATCTTTGGTTACATTGTGAGAGGACGGTTTGATGCTGAGAACACCTTTGGTGGAATTATTATTTTTGGGATGGCCAGGTGGATAACCATGCAAACGATAGCAGCGGTCAATGGAGTGACCAATTCCAGGAAGGCCAAGGCTCCGACAATGGTCACAGATAGACCATTCTTTTCCTTTTCCTCGTCCATGACCATCTGCCCCAGAGTCCAGAGTGGAGTGGGAACTAGAGGAAGAATGGTTCAGATCAAGAGCTGCACCATCAGAATTGTGAAAAGAGTT
Source organism: Thuja plicata (assembly GCA_018584345.1). Classification (NCBI taxonomy): domain Eukaryota; kingdom Viridiplantae; phylum Streptophyta; class Pinopsida; order Cupressales; family Cupressaceae; genus Thuja; species Thuja plicata. The sequence goes on from MU225360.1 coordinate 141,337, forward strand.
GGCAATTTCTCTCTATATTTCCTCTTGTAAAACAAGGGCATAGGCCCTGTTAAGAAGAGGAAGAGGATTCATGAGTAGAATCTGTCCATGAACAATAGCATAAGAGTCATGAAGTCCCATGAGAAACTAAATAAATTTCTCTCCTTAATCACGATCATGAAGGGTCTTCATCGCTCCATAAGTACATGAGGGCATGGGTGAATAAGATGCCAATTCATCCCAATATCCCTTCAATTTTTTGAAATAAGCAGCCACAAAAGATTGGTCTTGTGTAAGAGATGAAATGGCCTGCTGAATTTGATAGAGATGAGGAGCATTGCTTTGAGAAAAATGCTCAAATAAGTCTGCCCATACCTCTGAAGAATTTGTGTAGATGACGTTGTTGGCAAGCTCTGCATCGACATAATTAAGGATCCAGGAGAGAACCATATCATTGCAGCGTTGCCATAGAGAAAAATCATTTGGATTTAGATCTGAATCTGGCTTGGAAATGGTCCCATCAATGAAGCCCAGCTTGTTCTTTGCACTCAATGCCATTCACATGACTCTGCTCTAGGTCAAAAAATTGTCTACTGTTAAGGTACGGGAGACCAAAACAGTGCCTGGGTTGTCAGAATTACGAAGGAAGTAAGGGCTCATGGAATCAAGTGGGGTATTTTGATGTTGGTTAATAACTAAAGAAATATGATCAGCCATAGAAGAGGATTCCATGACAACAATGATAAAAAATGCTAGATTGAAGGGGAGAAAAGACAAAAAAAGGAAAAGAGCTGTTGAGATCATTACCACTCTAATACCATGACAAATTGTGAATGTCTTGTATATTTACATTGAGGAGAAAGAAATATAAATACAGATTATTACAGTGACCAATCCCATATGATCGGAAGAAATCCCAAGAATTAGAAACAATCAACTCATTTTGGGAAACAATCTAAAACTAAAGAAGGAAAGAAATCAGTTGCCAAAACAACGTTAGTTAACAGGAAAAACTATACTGGGAAAAGGTATGTCTATGGAGGGAGGACGTATTATCGTAGCTCCCTATCAATTAACAAAACAAAGCTAGATTTTGAGAAAAGTAACGTGAGAAGATGGAACAAGGGCAATTTTTAAATATGCATTCAAGTACTCAAGTCTATTTTATGTAACAATACTAATATATATGGTAGGAGTGTTAATAGTTATGCAGAACATTATCATTGTTATAATATCTTTGTTAATGCCTCTTATTCTACATGATAGGTTTATGTTTATGAGTTCTTGTAGAGACTCAAGACCTAGGTGGGATCTTATTCTTCGCGTGATAATATTTGTAGTTTTAGGATTTAGTCTCACGCAAATCCCATTATTTAGGTCAATAATTAGTGGAGAGATGCTAATAGTTGGGTGATCGCTTTTTTTTACTATATTACTTTTCGTGATAGTATATAGTCTTGTAAGTGTTGCCCGAATTTTCCCATTCTGTGCAATTGACCTGGTTTGCCCTGTCTTGCTTCCTCTGTCTTATTTTTCCAGGCTTCATGTCTTCTCTTGGCCCTTAAACCCTGAGTCTTTCATGTTTAAACGATGTAATAAACCCTAAACCCTTGGCTCGTTATGTTTTATCGTTACTTTTTTAAGTCACTTATAGCATGTGCTTTATTTCTCAGTCGCTTGATCGCTTTTCCCTGGGCGAATATTCCTTTTCTTCTCCCGACTCTGCGTCTTCCTTGTGTCGCGTAGTCTGATAATACTTTGGAATATTCCCCTTGTGTCTTCCGACTTAGCTCCTCTCTTTAGTCGCGTGATTGCCAGATCCATGTCATAAGCCCTGTGACAAGTGGGACCCTCTCAGTCAGTCGGGTGATCGCGTGACCCTCAGCGAATATTCCCTTTTATCTCCCGACTTTGCTTTTTGCTTTGTCGCGTAGT
>MU225360.1:160667-210536 GCA_018584345.1 Thuja plicata
CTCTAGCTGAGAGCAATCTAAAAAATCTTGCAACTCCATACATAGAGAGCTATGGATCGATTTGTGAGGGCTCATTCTTGAGTTTCCTTGCATGTAAGGATTCATAGAAGTGCACCTTTTTGTGTGTACACAACCCACCATAACACATGAAAAACCTAACCCCATCACATGTAACCCAAAACATGTCAAAATAAACAACATATCCCTAAGGTCAACATGACCAAAACTATGCAAAAACATCATCTCCATCATAGCATAGTTGTGTTGTTGTGGCATTTGGAAGTGGCTATCATGCACTGCAAATTCTGAAGCATTTACTCCTCTGACGGTGGATTCCAAATTCTAACAAAACTTGGCATTATTCTGGGGAAGATGTAAGGGTTTCGGAACCCTAATCTATGGTGCCACCCATGATGCAATTGTGGTGTTTTTCCTACTTCTCTGTGCTTGGGTTGTCGATCTAGCAGTCGAAACCATGATGTGGGAGTTGTGTTGAAGTCTTTGTGACTCTTCTCTGTGATCTGTGTGCTAAAAAAATAGCATTCTTACTCCATTTATGTCTACAACTATGAGTCGAGCATGAAGCGCAGGCTCCAATTAGAAGTTGTTATAGAGATGAAGAGCTCGGGCTCTTTGAACTTGAGTTCATCATTGTTGTTGTTGTGCTTAAGAGCTTGGGCTCTTTGCATGTGTTTGGCATTGGAGTTGACTATTGAAAACCAAGGTCGGGCTCTCTTCTACACCGTGGTCTCTTAACATTCTAGGTTTTGTGCCATAATATATGGCACTGTCCATGCGTGTCTTCATGGAGCTCGGGCTTCAAACCGCCCCTTCTTGGCTTGTAAACTTATAGATAAGTCACTCTCTACTCTTGACTTTGTATTTACACTCTATCTTCAGTCGAACATGATGTTTTATTAGATATCTTTTTTGAAAAATCTCCAGTTGCAGACTCTAGCTATAATGGGTCTCCATATTTCTTACCATGATTCTGGGTACTTTATATTTCTGTTGTTATTTCACGTTTTCTCGAACACCCACTACTATATAAGCTTCTGTTGCGGCTTGGATAGCTTGAGCTTCATGAATGTTGCTGTCTGCTGTTCGGAATGATTATATCTTGTCGCTGCCTCTACTGGATGTCTGCATTTGTTTTGGGTTTTTTCTATATGCTGTCTTCTGTTCATCTTGGGAGTGACCATCATGTTTGAATCAATACCATTGCAGAGATAGAGAGCTCAAACTGTTATTGTCATTATGTATAATATCTAAATTTATTCCATTTTATGGTCTCCCTCTGGCAAAAAATAATAATAACAAGCATTATATGCAGTTATCATCTCTAGTGGGAATGTTATTCATGGGGTTGGTGACACCTATAAATAACAATATAAAACAAAAAGCTCAAAAATTAGAAATGCATGTTTTCCTTCTATTTGAACAGTGTTGTTATATGATTTTATTCTTGATTATACACTGTCATTTGAACATGAATAACAACACCCAACAATACCTAAGTAGTGGCCTATAATAGTGTTACTAATTTTTGTCCTTTAAAAACACACTAGTTGTTCAATTCTTGTGTGCATACATATCTTTGTAAAAATATATCACCATTGAACACGCATATTCTCCTCCATTTGATTGCAAAAATATTGTCACTATTTTATTGTTGTCTCCCATTCAAAGATACCAGTATTCAGAACAACATTAAGATGAAATCTTTATCTGATGTCAATAGTGTTTGAACTCTGTATATGCACTTTATATTTTAATAACAATGTAATTTAGTTCTTTTGTGTATGCATGTTACTTTATAACAACATTATTGTTATTCCTCTTTTTTCCATATGCATTGTTATTTGATTTGATCCATATATGCATAACCTTTTGATGACATTGATGCACATATATGCTTTGTATATGCATAACTGAAACCTTGATAAACATTAGCATCCATATTTCATGTACATAATTCATTTTACAACAATAAATAATACTTCCAGTTAGAATACCACTTTTTTTGTTCATGCATAAAAGTAGTCATTTTGTTTAAACAACATTAAAATTGATCTTCATTGTGCAAAATTGAAAAACATTGCTACCTCGTCATTTTATTGCAAGAAGCAATTCATCTCCTTATTTGTAGAACTTTATTTTGGAATCACACACTTTATAATACCAGTGTTTGCAAAAACATTTGATTACTCAATACTTGATATCAATAGTGTTAAAATGCATGGTTGCTGTTCTTTAATGACAATATGAGCATCTACATATTTTGATCATTTGATAACTGATAGCAATGTAATTTGATCATCTTTCTGCATATCATTTTGCAATTCATCCTTCATCAACATATTTTCATGGCATATGCATCTTACAACAGCATTACTGTACTCTGCATATTTGCACCAATGACATTAAACTTGTTACAGCATGCAATAACCTTGTACCAACTGTTAAGAACTACATCTCTTTTCCTTCTGCATCTTCTAATCTTTGAGCTTATGAACTCCTAGCATTCATTTCTCTTTGATAATGCATCTTGTGAGGTTCGAGCATGGGCTCATGACACTCACTGCATTTTTATTTGTTATCTGCTACTAGTGAACACATAGATCATATTTCTTTCTGCATTTAAATACACTTCTGCTTATTCTGTTTGCACACATCACCCAAATCAATATGTTAGGTTAGTGAACATGACCAATTGATCAATATTTGTGTGTGAGTCCCATGTATCATGACAGTCATGCATGAATTTTGGTTGGTTGATTGCATTCACTATCTTAACATATTGTTGTTCTGAAAAAGGTTTCTCAACTACAAGAACTAAGTCCTTTTAATTCAGATTCCTGGTTTCACACACAACAACTCTTGTACAATACATAATAATAACCATATATAGTAAAATGTTTCATGGAGTTATGTCCCTTTGATACTATTATTCTGTTGATGTAGATGCTTACTTTTCCATTGTATTGATGTTATTGGTAGATTTGCAGTTCTGAAAGTCTAATTATTGTATGTTGTTTTAGGCTTCCATGCATTTTTTAGATCCAATTTGGATCTAACACCTATTCTTTCCATAATGTAGGATAGGACCCTAAGACCTAGATGGAGGACATGATGGAATATGACAAAGACATGAAGTTTGGACAAAGAAAACAACCAGCTCCCATATCACAGAGTCAACTTTTAGAAGCCAATGCATGGACCCCTACTCATGCTTCAATCATGTTTTCTTTTCTGCAATTTCCTCTAAGTTCCAATATGAAAGATGTAATATGGCAAGCACGTTTGTTTATTACATTCAGTTTGAATGCACAATGTAATGATCAATTATGAATTTGAAAATTTGGAAATGATCAATACTTAGAGTACAATGTAACTGATAATATGAATGCAATAGAAATGTATTTCATCTTCATTAGCTAAACAGTAATGTTAAAGAGGTGTACCTTCATGCAAATTTTAATTGTTTTTTTTTAAAATCAAAAGTGGGCGAGCCACTGAATATATTATTAATATTTAGAATCAGATTCGAAAGCTCATCTGGGAAAGAATCAACAAGAAAACCCAGAATCATTGCTTGTACATAATTTGATCTAGAGGATTTTCCAAAAACATTACATATTCGAGAGATCAAACTACATTTGTATAGTGTATACATTACCTATACTAACTTAACCACAGTTTTTGCCACATGGGCACAAAAGATTAGGACACAACCGATTAAGATAATATAAAAAGTATTCCTGAATTTTTGATACTATTCTAACCACGGTAAATGCCAGATGGGCACAAATTTTTTAGGACATAACCGACTAATAGAATACAAAAATATTGCCCAAATGTCTACTTTTCAGCTTCCAGTCTGTCACCCCTTATTGGTTTCTCATTCCTCCATCGCAGTAGAGTCATTTTATTGAATATCGAAGTGAGGATGTGAGGGCCAACCATATATCCATTCATCTATGGATTTGGGAAATTAGGCATATCCCAACTAGTACCACGGGGCATGTCCTCTTTCGCAAACCAGCCCACAGTACCCGCTGAGTTTGAACCCCACCCACTCCCCTGTTCTGGAATAGGTATCAGCTTCCAAGCGGCGTCGACAACAGAAGCAGGTTGATTTGGATGAGTTATGGTCTCTACAACTCCATGTTCATGTTCATGACTGAAACAACCATATTACTAAGAAGGTGCTTCCTTAGACACCACATCTGACACTTCACCCTCCTCCCAAATTTTCCATTTCTTACCATGGCCTGATGGCTTCCAAATTAAGGATCAAGTAGGATGAGTGCATGTTGGGCATGCAGGATTCGGCGACCCAAGGAGTTCCAAAAGAGCACCAATAGTCTTCCTCACCCTATTTTCCAACTGCACTCTAAGAACCCTCGCAGTAACCTTGAGAACATTGTTCAGATACTTAACATTGTGACTGTCAAGCGTTCGTTTAACCCCGTCGTATGTTGCTAGAAAATCATGAAATTGCAGTAATTGATGACGAGAAAATAAGCCCCCCACAAGTGCTTGGCCACTCCGTAAGTCATAGTGTTGCATGGCATTTTTCAGATTATTCCCAATCTAGAGTTGTTTTTGAACCACTTTAAATGCAAGAATTTCAATTAAGTGAACAGACTGCATTAAATCCATTGCATTGGAGAGAAATATTGATACTAACTAGGATGGGTAGAGGAACTACTTTGAAGAGGGATTAAGGTGTTCATCACCTAGTACCTATTCTATCACCCGTTTGATGAAAGCTGACTGTGCAATGAACATACTATCAAGGACAAAGTCGCTGATTATTGCAGGCAAAACCTCTTCGTCAATCCTCGACACTAACTAGATCCTATAATTCTTCGGCAACACCTCCCTGTGAAGCTTGGAGCATGAATCACAGTGAACACATACATCAGCTAGAGCCACCATTTGAGATTTGTGTTATTTCACTTTGCAATGATCTTTCTATAAATAGCCAAACCTCAGCTTTACAAATTCCAAGATAATTCAAGTTGATCGATTCTACAATCTGTGCTATTCAATGTAGCATCCTATTTGATCTATCATGTGCATGTGAGGTGAATTGATCCATGTAGTTTACATGTGATCAATGATCTTTAGTAAAACTTGTTAGTTGTATCATTGTACGAAGACTTCCACATGTCCCTACGGTATCATGGTGGGGGCAATGCCGATTATTCCCTTACCTTGTTTTTGTGTGGGTGTACGGAGCCATGAGATACTGAAATGGCAATAAATTTCATGTGTTGTCAATTTGCTTGTCTTCATTAATCAGCATTCGAAGGTCATCATTCTCTACAATGAGCTCAGTTGAATTGGTTGTTGAATTCATAAGCCCGTCACACCCCTAATTCACCAACAAGTCTGGCACTTTATTACCTTCTCAAAGCGTATGGGAAAAGTTCACTTCTTGCATTGTGTCTAGTAGATTCCAAATTTTTTTAAATAAATAGGTGAGTTTCTAAGAAGATGATTTTCTTTTCACACAAGAATTAATTATGACAGATGAGTCACCTTCTACATGCATGCGATTATATCCTCCCTGCTTAGCAAGAATTAAACCCAAAAGTAGAGTGTGCGCTTCAGCAAGATTATTTGTTCCTATAGGTAAGGGTGAAGCAGTCAGCGCCGAAATGTCCCGTTATGAATTTCTTATGCAAGCCCCCAAACCTGAGTTACCCAAATTTCTTTGGGACACCCCATCAAAATTTAATTTTAATATACCTGATGGGGGTTGTATCCATTTAACCTCCGATCTGTCAACTTTAATTGTGTTCTGCTTTGCTATTGCACATCCAAATGGTATGAAGAGTTGTTTCCAAGAATGCAGAATAATGCTATCCCATTGAGTAACTGTTGGCTTAAAATTGCATTTTCTCAGTGTAGCATTGACAACCTCTGAAATTTCTCTATCAATGCCATCAAGTACTACTTCAATCGGAGAGGAGACCTTCCTGAAGATACATTTATTTCTTTCCCACCAGATGGCCCATACTACTGAAGCAGGTGTACATTTCCAGATGCTGCTAAAGAGTGACTTTGAATATAGGTTTGGCCAAGTTTGGAAGAGGTCCCAAATGTTGTTTGGAAGGGGAGTACAAAAATTTAGTTTACTTAAAACAAACTTCCAACAATTTTGTGCAAATGAACATGTCATAAATAAATGATCCACTGTTTCATTGGGACCATCACACAACAAGAACTTAAATGGAGGTATTATTCTGAATTTATCTAATTTGTTGCTTGTTAGCACTCTGTGCTTAATTGCAAGCTAGGCAAAGTAGCCCACTTTTGGTAAAACAATGTGGTTCCAGAAAAAAGAGTAAGCCCGTGAGGGAGTCTTATATGATCTTATTTGCTGAAGGAGTCTATACCCCTCTTTGATTGAATAGTTACCATCTATTGTTGGAGCCTAGATTAGTTTATCCTCACATGAAGAGAGATAAACATTTCTTTTGGAAAGAATGTGTGTAAGTGTTTCTTTATCCCTTTCACTTAAGGCTAATTCTTCTAGATCCTTCCAAATGACCTTTCCTGAAAATCTTGTCACTACTGAAATGTAGTGATTTAGGTAAATACCCCAATTTTGTTCTATGGCCTGTTTGACATCAGCAATATTTGGGGAGTTGCACAAAGTAGGTTTTCCACTCCACGAGTCTCTCCAAAAATTTATACTGCATCCATTATTGACTTCCCAAGTGACATACTTCACAACAATGCTTCTTGACGAGGACATGAAGTCCCAAATGGCTGATTGGTGTAGGAGCACCTAGGTAGGATAGTGTGAGACCTAGGGATTCTTTGTTTGTTTTGGCTTGTAGTGATGCTATCCATATCACTAGCTCAATAAGAGGAACCTTTTGGTCCTTTTGGTAGGTTTAAGAAATTTGGAAAGGCCCACAATGGCCAAGTTGCTAGAAGTTGCTATTTAATGTCAACTAGGTGACTTAGGCCCTAGGGTGGGTAAATTGGTCTAGCAAGGTTCCTAAGGTCTTAGATAGGTTATATAAGGTCATTTTATGCATATTCGATGCTTAGTAGGTTTTTAGGACAAGTTTGGTAATCTAACTCCATTTGGACAAAAAGTTGCTAAAAATGTTGTCATGTTGTCTTGACAACTTTTCTTGTCATGAGCAACTTTTTAGCATTCATGTTTGGAAAATGATCTAACAGTCTTAAATAGTTATGCACGCATGGTAGGAACCTATAAAAGGCCAAGATCAACCTTTTCATTGGTTGGTGAAGTTTGAAGAAGCACTGTACGGACTTTGCATAAGCATCTTTTGTTAATTTTATGATTTACTAAGTATCTGAAGAAGAAGTGGATTACATGGCTTGAGTTTTGTATTGGAGAAGTTCTGTAATGTTTTTTTGAATATTTGTATGGATTTTTTTTGAGTTTTCCTTTCATTTTGTAATACTTTAGAAATTCATTTTGGTTTTGCCAGTTCGTTGGTCTATACAGAGCTGCAGGTGTAAAATGGAGTCTTAGGGCCACTTCCAACCATTGGATTCCTAGGGTCTCTTGGGATTTGGAACTAGACTCTATGTACTCTATGTACACTATAGGAGGGCCCAAGAAAAGCACAAAAAGAAATTTTGAAGTGATGCCCTAGGCAAGTCTGTGTAACTTGGTTAGGGATCAAAGAGCAGACAACGGAAAATGGAAGGGATTGGGGGAACTGTTGCCTCAATCCAAGCATGAGAGAAGCAAGGAGGAGGGTTAGACCAACTCCAATTTGAAGGAAAATTCCTGGAAAGGTCCCTAAGGGGAACAAAAACAAACTTTATTGTTGACAGCACTGAAACCCTTGAAACCCTCTTTTTAAGCCTAAATTTGTGCTTTGGCTATACGGACAAGTTGGGGGTTTAAAACTGACAAAATATCTAAGTCCTCTGAAAAGGGTATCCACATTAGTGATTTTTTTGTGGCACTGTCAAGGGGTTTTTCAAGATATTTCAGTTTAAGTCCATATTGAGGGCTAATCCTTGTAGCCTTTTTCTAACAGTTTTGATGTATTTACATTTGTGGATTGAAACTCCTCATGATTGCATTATTAATTGAGTTGTTAGATGTCAGTAGGGATCTAGTGGAACCCTAGATGAAGGGTAACACTGTTGGAGGCTTAGATGGATTTGAAGATTAGTGTGGATTGGAGAAGCTAGAGTGGAAGCATGGTTCTATTTTGGTGATGTGCTCCAACTAAATAGGAAAGGGTCCCTTGAGTTGGATCCTAGGAGGTCTAGGGTGTGTAGCAACCCTAGTTGGTCAGGTAATAGACCTAAGGAAGCCCTAAGAGAGTTTGGGGTTTGGAGAGCAAGGTTGGGAGTTACATCACTAATCCTTTAGGAGTATCTTGAATTGATATAATTTGTGAGGGATCATTATTGTCCAGATATTTTTGTTGCATAATTTGACACCATTTATTCTATGGTTTTGAGTACATTTTCCAAATTAGTTTTCCACCAAAGGCCTCATTCCTTTTTGTTAAGTCATGCACCCCTGCACCTCCTACTGCAAGTGTATGCGACATATCTTGTAAAGATATAAGAGGTATTTTCTTCTCTTGTTTCATATTTGCAGTCCATAAAAACTTTCTGATTAGGGACTGAATCTTTTGAAGAATAGATGATGGAGCTTTGAGGACTACTAAGTAGTAATTTGGGATGGCTGATAAAACTGACTTGATAAGTAGGATTCTTCTTGACAGTGATAACCATCTGGCTTTCCATGCTAAGGTTCTACCCTTAATATGTTCCAGTTCCAAAGACCAATAATTTTTTTTGTTAGAGCCCATAAAGAAGGGGATGTCAAGGTACATGGATGGCAAAAATTCCTCTGTGAATCCAAGAATCTGAATAATTCTGTTTGAGATAACTTTGTTGGTGTTAAACAAATAGATCTTGGATTTTTGTGCATTAATACTTTGTCCTCACACTTCAGAATATAATTGAAGAGTGTATTTTATTTGTCTAGCCTCAAGAACATTTGAAGATCCAAACAAAAGAGTATCATCAACAAACAATGAGTGTGTGATGGAGATATTAGTGCCATCAATATGGGCCCCATACCAAAGCCCTGCCAAATTCATTTTCTTAATAATTCTACTAAAGGCCTCCACCATGATGATAAAGAACACTGGGGAAATGGGATCTCCTTGTCGTACTCCTTGTGTAGAAGAAAAAAAACCTGAAGGTTTACCATTAATGATCATGGAGAACCATGCTCCCAAGATGCAAGCTCTGATCCATTTATACCATTCCTTGGAGAAACCCATTTTCTGCAGTATTTGGAATAAAAAGGCCCAACAAACTCTGTAATATGCTTTCATCATATCTAGTTTGATAAAAAAATTGGGAGAATGATCCGTGTTGATGGAATGAAGGACCTTGTGTGCCACCAATGCTCCCTCCATAGTTTCTCATCCTGGCATGAATCCACCTTGTTCAGATGAAATAATGCTCAGGATAAGGTGTTGTAGCCTCAAATAAATAGCCTTCGGAATGATCTTATAGGTTATGTTGCAGAGGGAAAATGGTCAGATATCTGTAAATGTCTTCGGTTCCTTGATTTTTGGGGTGATAGCAATATTGGTAGTATTGAAGTACTTGAGCATACTCTTATTTTTCCTGGATTCTTTCACTACTGCTAGTAAGTCCTAGCAAATGACTTCCTAGCAAAATTGAAAGAAAAGAGCTATGAACCCATCCGGACAAGGTACTTTATCTGGAGGAAATGAGAAAACAACTTTGCGGAGTTCTTGTACAGTAAGAGGGGCCATAAGCATGTCATTTTCAAGCAGGGACACCAGTAAGGGGATATCATCCAAAATCTCATTGAGTTGTTCTTTTGAAGGGGATGGGGTTGTAGCTGGAGCTAACAGATTTTTGAAGAAATTAACCCCTTCTTCTCAAATTTCTTTGGTAATTTTAATTGTTTATGACGATCATCCTGCATGTACAAATTTAGGGTAATGATTCTAGCAACTTCTGTCGGATGTCTAGCTACTAGACATGAACTATAGACCTTGTCCATTGTGAAAAGGAGTCAAAAACTAGAAAATACATAATGCAACCATTATTGAAATGAAAATGCAACCTCAACTATGGACTCATGCAACCTAAACTGACCTTGTGCCTTGAAGGCACTTTATTGAAAATGAAAACCTAAAGAAACATAGTGCTTAACAACACTTATTGAAATGAAACCTATGTTATAAAGTACCAACCCTCAAAACATTCTTGAGGAATATCCTATTGAATCAGATAGGAAAGACCTCTCCATCTATGGTGGATAGCTGAAAGACATTGTTCTCTTTACATTCAGTGATGACAAATGTTCCTGACCAAAAATTGTCAAACTTATCATGCTACCCTAGTCTACTTTTCAGCACATCCCATTTAAGAACTAGGTAACCCTCCTTTAACTCTCTAGGTGTATCTTTCTTGTCAAAAGACCTGTTAGTCTGATTCTATCTTAGCTCAATGTTCCTTAAGGCTGTGATCCTTTTCTCCTCTAGCTGTAGCAACTCAACAAACCTTAGCTCAAGAGGCTCTTCCTCTTCAAACAGTTCATCATCTGATCAGCTAATTGTAGGGCTAGAAACTTAGTAGAAATTGGTAACCTTTCTTCCTTACCATAAACCAATACATAGGGTGAGCTTCCAGTAATATTCTTTGGTGTAATTATGTTCAGCCATGGGGCTGCCTTGATTTTTGAATGCCAATCCCTCTTGTTCTCCTGTAGAGTCCTTTTGATAATCCTTATGAGGTTCTTATTCTAGTAGACTCGGCAAGCCCATTACCCTGAGGGTAATATTTAGATGATGTATTCAGATAGATCCCAATCTTAACAGCCCATTTTGTTATTTTAGAATGAATAAAAGCCAATGCATTATCAAAATTAATTGGTTTTGGTACCCCAAACCTGGTTATAATATCTTCATAGAATTCGAGAACAACAAATCCAGTTGATTCCTTCAACGCAATAGCTTCGGTCCATCTTGTAAAGTAGTCTTTAGCAGTCAAGATCCTTTTGTTTCCTGCACTCAAATTAGGGTTAATGGGGCCTATGAAGTCCACTCCCCACTTGATAAATGGTTTCTCAACAATGATAGGCTTTAGTGGCAATGCTGCTAGCCTTTGTTTTCCTACAAAAAGAGCACATTTTTGACATCTTCTTGCCCAAGAATGGTCATCCTTAAATAAATAAAACCAATAATAACCTTCCCTTAATATCTTCCAAGTTGTAGTCTTAGGATTGAAGTGTCCTCCACATGATCCATCATGAAATTCAGATAATTTTTTTCTTTGATCAACAATATCAATGCATTTTAGAAACATTCCAATTTTTTTTTTTTCTAAAAAGCATACCATTTATCAAAACATAAGGAATAGATTGCAATCTAACATACCTTCTTTTCACTTTATCAAAATCAGATGGACATTGTCCTGTTTGCATAAATTTTCTCATATTAGTTATCCAAGTTGCTGGTTGATCATTAAGTACAGGATTATCTTGAAGTAAGACAACCTCATGGCTATTTTCAGCTTCTTCCTCCTTTTCTTCCATTTGTGTACACAAACCATTGCCTCTAACCAGCTTGGTTACAGGAATATGCACATCATATTTGATCACTCTGGTAATCCATCTAGCTCTTTACCCATTTACATCCTTGTTCAATAGAAACTCTTTAATGCAAGGATGTACAACCATTAGATGAACTGTATTTCTAGCAATAAGATGTTTAAACTTCTTTAAAGATTTGATAACAACAAGGACATGTTTCTCAATAAAAATATACCTTTTTTCATAGTCATCCATTCCTTTGTTGAAAAAGGCAACTGGCTACTCTAGATTGTCATCAGTCGTCTGCACCAACATAGCTGAAATAGTATCATAGCCTCCAAAATCATATAAAATAAAATCTTTAGAAAAATTAGGATTAGCTAATGTAAGGGTTGATGATAGGGCTTGTTTGATCTGCTCAAAACTTGATTTTCCCTCCTTATTTTCCCTCTTTAGTCCAGCTGAAAAGTACCTTTTTCTTCAATATTACAATTAAGGGCTTTAATAGATTAGCAATGTTTGGAATAAAGCGTCTAACAAAGTTGATTCTGCCAATAAAAATTTGGAGCCCATCTTTATGTTTTCACAAAGATAAATCCATAATTGCATGGATTCTTTTAGGATGTATTATTGTACCTTTTTTATACACTTGATACCCTAAAATTTTACCTTTATGGATTGCAAAAACTCATTTTTTAGGATTGAGAGAGATTCCAGACTCTCTGCATCTTTGAAGTACTTGCCTTAAATGACCTATATACTAATTTGTAATCTTGCTATAAATAGTAACATCATCCAAGTAAACCAAAATAGATTTGTACATCAGATTTTTAAAAGCCATGTCTATAGATTTTTGGAATGTGGCACTTGCATTTGATAAACCAAATGGAATTATTATGTACACCATTTTTCCCCATTTAGTGGTGAAATCTATTTTAAATTGATCTTCCTCTTTCACTAATACTTGATTATAACTAGAATAACCATCTAGAAGGGAAAACCTTTCAGAACCAGAGACACACTACAATATTTGTTCCATGGATGGAAGAGGGTGTCCATCTTTCAGAGATGCCCTATTAAGGTCTCTAAAATCCACACAAAATCTAATCTCCCCATTTTTCTTCCTTACAGGAACTAGATTTGAAACCCAAGATGTATGTTTGATTGGAAAAATTATTCCACTATCCAACAGTTTATTCAGCTCCTTAAGCATTAGGGGCTCTAATTTGGGGTTAATTGGCCTTTGTCTTTGCCTGATTGGGCTAGAATTGGGCTCTAATTCAATGGTGTGTTGGGTCAATTAAGGGTCAAACCCTTTTAAATTGGCATAACCCCAAGCAAAGACATCATTGAATTCTTTGAATAAAGTAATATGAAGCTCCTTATCTTTAAGAGAGTTAACTTTACCAACCTTTAAGAACTTATCTCTGAATATTTCTAACTCCTCATAATGATCTTCCTTGATGAGCATGCTGGTTTTGTTCTTCTTAAACTAATCATCACAATTAAAGATGGACTCCAAACTAACTAGTCCTTTTGGAAGCTTATTTGACTTGAGTTGTATGATCTCGTCCTCAAATTGTTGTTTTTCTTTATTGTCTTTAGAAGCTACAAAGACATCTGTTTCTACCATAAAAATTAAGATATGTTCATTAGTATTGAAAACTTGCCAATTAACTTCATTATCTGGAATGGATGGCCTAACAACAATATGAATGTGAGATTGATCAGTATTTACACCTTTATTCTCAGAAATTGTAACTTAAGCATGAATATCAGCTAATCTATCAACATGCTAGTTTTTATTTTGAGGTACAGAAATCATGTTGAATGCATTAAAATCATCTATAATATCTAATATTCTAGATTTGTACAACTTTAGGAGGTCATTTTTAACAACATGCAGACCTTTCATCTAATTAAACACCAATTCACTATCTCTAAATGCCCTCACGAATTTGATATTTCTCTTTCTTGCCCACTCTAAGCCCTGTATTAATCCTTCATATTCAGCCACATTGTTAGAACAAGGAAAACATAATCTGAATGCAGCATAATATTCATCACCATTTGGAGACATAAGCATAACCCCTACACCATCTCCATCCTTGTTTCTAGATTCATCAAAATATAACTCCCAAAGCTAATTAGGCTATTTTGAATCAACATCATGTGATTTTATCAAATTAGGCATAACAAAGTCAGATACATAAATCATATAATTACAAAAGCCAGCATCATAAATAACACTATATTGGTTACCAAAGGCATTTCTAGTTTCCCACTCAACCAACAATATATTAGGTATGTCTTTTATTTGAGTAAAAAAAGTTGGATAGTCTTTAAGGTCATCAACATCTATGATCACACAACTAGAATTAATAGGGCTTGAAATATATGACTCTATGTGATCTTTGGTCAACAATTCTGATTTTATGGTCACTTTTGCACCATATCTTGTCCTAGACAGCATGTGAGACCAATATGATGAGAAGTATCTACCTATCTTTGCTGTAAAATTCCTAGATAAACACAGGGCAAAATAAGCAGGTAGATCTATAACATATATATCTTGTTGAACAAAGAAATTTGGGCAAGCATGTAGGGTCAAACTTGAATTTTTAACAACACCTAAAATGTGGACTGATGAACCATCTATCTGAATAACTCCTTTATTAAGAGGTTCATACTTCAAATCAAGTAAATCTGCAATCTTCTTGGGCATTACTATGCTAGTTGCACCACTAATAACCATGCAGTTATGGACTAACTTATTACCAATTATCAAGGACACATAAAAAGGAGGTGGCTTAACATTTGTAAATTTGTTACCATCCTTTACTGTTGTTCCTTGCACATCTGCAGTCCCTGAATTGACCAAAATAGTCCTTGAAGGCCCCTTTAGGGCTTGTTGTAAATTTGTTGCTCCTTTAGAAAACTCTTCCTAAAGTAATTATGTCTGCCCTGGAATGGCTAAATAATGCCATAGAGAAATATAAACATTCATCTTCTTCATATTGTCAACAATATTAAAAGGAACAAAAAAATATACCTTTCGAGGAGATTTACCAATGATTTGATACGCGTGCTTCTGATGCTGCTCCTTGATTGCAAGAGAGGAGTGTTCTTTCAGTATAGAAATAGGAGGGGTGGGTGGTGATTGAGTTGTAGCAGCTGATTGCTCTATTTCTAGAGCTCTCTTTTTGGCTCTAGTGTTTGCTGATATAGGTGAATCATTACTCACCTCACAAAATTCTTCCTCTTGCCAATTGAGAAATGCAGTGTCTGGAGCACCTAGATCTAGTTGTTGTTGAGTCTCATCAATGGATGCATCTTGTTGTTCAAATCAATCACACTTTGAACCATTAGATCCTGATTAATCACTCAATTAGTGCATTTTGACTGATTGTTGGGTTTCCCACAAGGATAACACCATTCATATTCAGCAACAAAGTTATTTTGGTTAGGAACAATATCCCTAGCAACATTAAGAGGTGCAGTATTATAAGGTCTATAACACCTCTAATTCCAATTTTGCCTATTGGTATTGCTATTTCCTTGGTACTCTTACTTATTACCTTGGTAAATGGGTTGGTTAGGTTACTGTGATGAGGAACTAGTAAAATTATTTTTTGTATGGGCTATTGGATTTCCTTGAGCTTGTTGCCTTTTAAGGTTTACCAACTCATTTCCAAAGGTTTGCAATAAACTTTCAATTTTTTGTTGGCTGTCTTTTATGCTTTGTATCTCATTAGAAGGGGCAGCAGACATCATTTCTTGACTTTTGGGAGATTGAAAAGGTGCAAGAGGTGGGGTAATCAATGGAATATAGGACTGGATGCTAGGAAAGAAAGGCATAGGTGGCCTAGGAGCTATCTTTCCTGCCTGAATAAGACTATTCTCTTCCCTCATAGAAATATCAAAAGCTTGAGGTAAAGAATTTTCCCCCATAGATTGGATCATAAATGAGATGTCACTATTCAGAATCTTAAGGAAGTATAAGAATGCATATTCAGCAGAGGGTCTTACCGTGGCAGGAATCCTATTCCAAGTTTTATGAAATTGGAGATTGAGTATCTCTTCTTGTGGAGCCCTTTTGATAGTAGTTAGTTGTTCCACCAAAGAAAGATTATTAGATTTATCTTCAAATTTTTTTGACAATTCCTCACCTAGTGCACCCCATGAAGAAATTGATCCAACTCAGAGATTTCAGAACCATTCCAATGCTTGGCCCTTCAACAATGCAGCCAATAGCTTCAAAGCTATGTCCTTGTCTATGATGTGATGAACATTGCAAAGAGATGCAACATCTCTAATATTCTAAATAGTTGTTGTTTGCCCTTCTCACGTGAAAGATGGTAACCCTTTCAAGGTTTCCAATGGAATTTTGTTGTGATTGGCAATCCTTAAAGGACTACACTGATCAAAGGGAACAAATGGAAATCTTCTAGCCATCATTGGTAGTGCTATAGAAAAACTTGAAGGTGTTGGCTGATCTTCTTCTGTCGATTGTTCAATAACAAGTTGAATTTGAAGTGTTGGAGGACTTTCTGAAGATTCTTGATTTGAATATGGTAATTTAGTGTAGTAGGAGGGAGGATCTAAACTTCTTGCATACCTTTTTTTTCTTGGTCTTCCTGGTTTCCTACCCCTTACTATAGGATGGAAGGAGAGCTCTTTCAGACCTCTAGGTTCTCTCTGCAAGCTTCTCCTTCTCCTAGTATCTGATAGCTATAAATACTAAAACTCTTTTACAATCCTTATTTGGATTTTGTTCATGTATCACAAGGAGTCCCACCGGGCATGCCAAAAATTGTTAAGGCCTTTAAATATCACCCTAACTTAGGCATTAGGGCATACTAATATCTCGTGGTAACAATGGAAACCTTCCTGAGTTGTGGGTGGACTCTGATTAAGAAGGAACCTCCATATTCTAGGCCGGTTCCTATTGGATTTGGAATATCACCTATGGTTGATCTCTGATTTGAGAAAAGGGAAAAGATAACTGATAATTGAATAAATAAAATAGAAGGTGATACACCAAAACTAGATTCAGAGATATCAAAATTTCAAACTAGCATCCATAAGACACACACTACTGAGATCTACAACAAAATTCACTATTCAACATATAGGTTGACCTAAAAACCACTATTAGGGTTTGTACCAAAAATAGTGATAATCTACCAATATGCATACAGATTGTGCAAAAGGTTATACTTGACAACCTAGAATAGCAATTGAAACAATTCTCTAATCTATGTTGCAAAACACATTACACTTAAATGTAAAAATATTGAAAAGGATTGATAACAGACCTCAGAAAATATGTGAATAATAGGAACTTGCTTTATTCTCTTCAAAATATGCAAATGGTTACATACAATGGTACAAAATATGCCAAGGAATATGTTACATTCACTTGAACACAATATGCATCAAAACTGAACTGATTGCTACAAAATGTATGCAAAAGGTACAAAAGAACAAGTATGTTCACTAAGCCACCTTCTCCCTAAATTCTGAACCCTTAAAAATGAGAAGGAAGCTCAGATATATACCCCTCAAGGCTAATTTCTAAAATCCAATCCCCTCCAAAAATCCCTCAAAATTAGCTAGAAATCCTAATAATAAGGCATAATTCATGCCTTACTTCTAGCCCTTAATGTTGGTATTTTTAAATTACATCTTTTATGCAACTACATAACCCACATCCAAAAATATACCAAAACCTAAAAATCAACCCACCATAACACATGAAAACCCTAACCCCATCACATGTAACCCAAAACATGTCAAAACTGACACCATATCCCTAAGGTCAACATGACCAAAACTATGCAAAAATATCATCTCCATTGTAGCATAGATGTGTTGTCATGGCATTTGGAAGTGGTTGTCATGCACTACAAAGTATGAAGCATTTACTCCTCTGACAGCGGATTCCAAATTCTAACAAAACTTGGCATTATTCTGGGTTCTTCGCATTTCATTTTTCATTTGGGGAATATGTAAGGGTTTCAAAACCCTAATCTATGGCATTGCCCATGCTGCAACTGTGGCATTTTTCCTTCTTCTTTGTGCTTGGGTTTTCTATCTAAAAGTCAACACTGTGATGTGGGAGTTGTGTTGAAGTGTTTGTGACTCCTCTCTATGACATGTGGGCTAAAAAAATAGCATTCATTTTTGTGATTTTACTCCATTTATATCTGCAACTATGAGTCGAGCATGAAACTTAGGCTCCAACTGGAAGTGGTTATAGAGATGAAGAGCTTAGGCTCTTTGAATTGGAGTTCATCATTGTTATTTTTGTTGTGCTTAAGAGCTTCGGCTCTTTGCATGTGTTTTTCACTGGAGTTGACTATTTAAAACCAAGCTCGGGCTCTCTTCTACACTACGGGCTCTTAAAATTTTAGGTTTTATGTCATAATATATGGTGTTATCCATGCATGTCTTCATGGATATTGAGCTTCAAACTACTACTTCTTGGCTTGTAAACTTACAAATAAGTCACTTTCTGCTCTTGGATTTGCATTTACACTCTGTCTTCAGTTGAACATGTTGTATTAGATAGCTTTTTTGAAAATTCTCCAGTTGCTAGCTCTAGCTTTAATGGGTCTCCATATTTCTTACCATGATTCTGGGTACTTTACATTTCTATTGTTATTTCATCTTTGCTTGAACACCCACTTCTAGATAAGCTTCGGTTGTGGCTTGGATAGCTTGAACTTCACAAATGTTGATGTCTGTGTTTAGGAATTGTTATATCTTGTCGCTGCCTCTATTGGATGTCTGCATTTGTTCTGGGTTTTGTCTATATGTTGTCTTTTGTTCATCTCGATAGTGACCATCATGTTTGAATCAATATCATTGTAGAGATAGAGAGCTCAAACTGTTATTTCCATTATGTATAATGTCTAAATGTGTTCCATTGTATGGTCTACCTCTTGCAAAAAATAATAATGACAAGCATTATATGCAGTAATCATCTCCAATGGGAATGTTATTCATGGGGTTCGAGCACGGGCTCGTGACACCTATAAATAACACTGTAAAATAGAGAGCTTGAAAATTAGAAATGTATATTTTCCTTCTATTTGAACAGTTCTTTTATATGAATTCATTCTTCATTAGACACCATCATTTGAACATGAATAACAACACCCAACAATACCTAGGTAGTGACTTGTAACAGTGTTACTGATTTTTGTCCTTTAAAAACAAATAGTTTGCTCAATTCTTGTGTGCATACATATCTTTGTAAAAAGATATCACTGTTGAACATGCATATTCTCTTCCATTTGATTGCAAAAATATGTCATTGTTTTGTTGTTTTCTCTCATTCAAAGATACCAGTATTCAGAACAACATTAAGATGAGTTCTTTATCTGATGTCAACATTGTTTGAACTCTATATATGCACTTTGTATTTTAATATCTATGCAATTCAGTTCTTTTGAGTATGCATGTTACTTCATAACAACATTACTGTTATTCCTCTTTTTTCCCATATGCACTGTTATTTGATTTGATCCATATATGTATAACCTATTGATGACATTGATGCACATATATCCTTTAGATATGCATAACTAAAACCTTGATAAACATTACCATCAATAATTCAAGTGCATAATTCATTTGATAACAAAAAATAGTACTTCTAGTTAGAATACCACTTGTTTTGTTCATGCATAACAGTAGTCGTTTTGTTCAAACAAAATTACAATTGATCTTCATTGTGAAAAACTGAAAAATAGTGTTACCTCATCATTTGATTGCAAGCAAAAATTCATCTCCTTCTTTGCAGAACTCTATTTTGGACTCACACACTTTATAACACCAGTGTTTGCAACAACATTTGATTACTCAATACTTGATATCAACAGTGTTAAAATGCAATATGGTTGCTGATCTTTAATGACATTATAAGCATTTGAATATTTTGATCATTTGATAACTAAGGGAAATGTAATTTGATCATCTTTCTACATATCAGTTTGCATTCATCCTTCATCGACATCTTTTCCTTGCATATACATCTTCGAACAACATTATTGTACTCTACATATTTGCACCAATGACATTAAACTCATTACAACATGCATTAACCTTGTACTAACTATTAAGAATTGCATCTCTTTTCCTTTTGTATCTTGTAATATTTGAACTTATGAACTCCTAGCATTCTTTTCTCTTTGATAATTCATCTTGTGAGGTTCGAGCATTGGCTCGTGACACTCACTACATTTTTCTTTGTTATCTTCTACCAGTGAACACATAGATCATATTTCTTTATGCATTTAAATACACTTTTGCTTATTCTGTTTACACACATCACCCAAATCAATATGTTAGGTTAGTGAACATGACGAATTGATCAAACTTTGTGTGTGAGTGCCATGTAACATGACATTCATGCATGAATGTTGGTTGACTAATTGCATTTACTATCTTAACATATTGTTGTTCTAAAAAAGGTTTCTTAGCTACGAGAACTAAGTCCCTTTAATTCAGATTTCTAGTTTCACACACAACAACTCTTGTACAATACAAAATGATAACCATATATAGCAAAAGGTTTCATGGAGTTATGTCCCTTTGATACTATTATTCTATTGATGTAGATGCATACTTTTCCATTGTATTGATGTTATTGGTAGATTTGCAGTTCTAAAAGTCTAATTGTTGTATGTTGTTTTAGGTTTCCATGCATTGCTTAGATCCAATTTGGATCTAACACCTTTTATTTCCATGATGGAGGACAGGATCCTAAGACCTAGATGCATGACATGATGGACTATAACAAAGACATGAAGTTTGGACAAAGCAGACAACCAACTCCCATATCATAGAGTCCACTTTTAGAAGGCAATGCATGGACACCTACTCATGCTTCAATCATGTTTTGTTTTTTGCAATTTCCTCTAAGTTCCAATGTGAAAGATGTTATATAGAAAGCACATTTGTTTATTACATTCAATTTGAATGCACAATGTAATGATCAATTATGAATTTGAAAATTGGAATATGATCAATGCTTAGAGTACAATTTAACTGATAATATAAATGTAATAGCAATGTATTTCATCTTCATTAGCTGAACAATAATGTTAAAGAGGTGTACCTTAATGCAATTTTTAATTTTTTATGATGATCATCCTACATGTACAAATTTAGGGTAACATGTAATATGAGAAATCATCTCAGATCGTGATATGAGGAATCACCTCAGACCGTGATACCTAATTTTCATATCACCTCAGATCGTGATATGAGGAATCACCTCAGATCATGATATCTAATTTTTATATCACCTTAGATCATGATACTAGGATATAGTAATAATGAAAATTGCATTCCCTTACATATAACCCTATTATGGTATGTGCACTAACATTTCAAATGTCTACCATAACGAATCTCCATTACAAGATTGTCACCTTGTAACATCAAATACACGTGTTCATTTTCTAAGAAGTCATCACCTTTTAGAAATGTACACAAGATGGATGAGCCCATAAACATCTTTATTATATTAATATAAATCAAAAATTACATTTCAATCATACCAAGATTTTTCCTGAAGTGATCAACTTTCACTTTGGGAAGTGCTTTGGTAAGAATATTTGTAGTTTGATCTCATGTACTAATATATTTCAACTGAATCACTTTCCTTTCAACCATATCTCTGTTATGCCCTACATCCCCGTCCCTGAATTTTGTGTGCAAAATGTTGGGTCCCCCTTTTTTTTCTTTTGTTCTGCCTTTGCTGCGGCTTTTGCCTTGTCTTTTTTTTCCTTTCTTTTCCTTTTGTTTTCTTTCTCCGGGGTTTTTCTTCCCCGGCGTGTGTTGTTTTCTTGGTTTGGTTTTCCCCTTCGGGACTCCGGTCTCGGAGGTCATCTTTTGTTGGGAAGCCAGACTCTGAACTCTGGGATTCTTTGCTATGATGTTCTTAAGTCTTAGGAATATCATCGTAAGAAGTCCCCGGGCCCGGAGTCCGAAGGTTTGGTCTAACCTAAAATCTCCGGAAGGAGGAGGATTATTTTTACCAAGGGTATAAATAGAACTTACCTATCATTTTCACATTTACCGTGATTAAAACCTTCGAGCACTTAGAGAGAAATAGAGCTATTTCAAAGTGATTAGCAGAACAGTTACAGAGGGATTTGTGATAATCAAAGCTTAACGCCTTCTACTATTCTCAGGCGCACACTAGTGTTTCGTGGTGGTGATCTTGATAGTCTAACAATTCAAGCTGTTGTAGAGTTCTCCTGGTAATCTTTTCCTTCCTCTGCCTTCTGCATTTTCAGGTTGGTTCCTCTGCTTCCCTCTCTGTTTTGCTTTTATTTTCCTGGTTTTCTTTGGGTTTTCTTGTTTTATTTCTGTTTCGGCTTTGTTTCTGTCGTGTCTTGTCTTTGTCCTCTGGTCTTTGCCACCCGTTGGTGGGTTGGCTCTGCCAGAAGGTTGTCCACCTTCTGTGCAGAGGTTGTCTATAAATGGTCTGTAAATAGTTTGTAAATAGCATGTACATAATGTAAGTAATTGTATATATCCGTTTCTTCTTTGTCTGGTTTTCCTGTGGGAGTCGTCCCACATGTTTAATCATGTATATATATACATATTCTTGTAAATATCCCCTGTATATTTCCTCCCTTCCATGTATATATCCCTCAACTATGTGTGTATCCATCCGGGTGGCTCGACGAGTTGGTCGAGTCGCCTCTGCATCTGGTTTTTGCCTTCAAGTTTGCTTCGAGGCAGAAAACCACCTGTTTGAAACTCAGCTCATGGCCGGTTTCAAATAGGTGGTTTTCTCTCTCCTCCATCAAGGCTGTCAGCCTCATTTATTTCCCATGCGCGAAATCACTTCTAGCCAAGTGGCTTTCCCTTTTCGCGCGTTCGGCTAGTCGGCGCCGCCGTCAGTGCCATCACATCCAATTAATGCCAACCCACGTGGCATCCACGTGAGCTCAACAACTTGCTTGTTCATTCAATTTCGTTAACGGTCTTTTCTCCGGGCCTCGGGCCCCCTTTTACCACCCCTCACCCTAAGTCTCCATCAAGCGTGTTAAAGTTTCCCAGACCCGGAGATATGATGAAAGTCCTAAGTTTAAGATGTGTTTTTCTTTTCGGATATCTTTGTGAAAAACTAACTTTTCAGGAAAAGTAAACAGCGCGGTGGTAAGAACTCCGGACCCTGAAATAATTGTTTCATTTTAATAAAGATATTCTGACGGTCGCTTTGTTTCGCAGGTCCAGACTTCAATTTACAACCATGTCTGAAGCATCTGCATCTTCTCCTCCCGGAAGCCCAGAATTACCAACTACAACTGAGACCAGGGCGGCGTCAAAGTCAAAAATGGAAAAATCCCTGGCAAAGCTGCCCCTCATAATGAAATTTGTACAAGACAATGAGATCGTGGGCTCAAAGATTGAGTGCAAGGTGAAGCTGATGACCGACGCCAGTGTCAGAACTTGGGCGGAAATGCAGGCCCTAGTAAAGATAATGCACATCCAGCAACAGGCTGGAGACCCACTTGCAATAAATATCGGAGGTTTCGGGATCCTCCGGGCAGCTTGTTTCCCATGCTCCGTGCAGTCTCCGAAGCTTGTTCTAGCACTAGCGGCCAACTACAACTCTTCTGTCCGGGCTGTCATGCTCGTGGCCGCTGAACCCATGGGGTTCCCCACTCCACTGGTGTCCCTGGACCCAATCACTTTCCAAGCGGGCCTGGGCATCCCACAATTTGATCGGACCACGGTGGTCACAAGGTCAGATGCCTTGAAACAATTCACCGAATTGGAGGATGCCGCCCGGGTGTATATAAATGCTAATTGGCTCAAAGTCCCGAAGAGGGACCCCAAAAGGATGAATTTTGATATCCCCCGCTCTGAATTCAAGGAGAGCATCCAGATGAGGATGATAGCATTGGCCCGGGTATTTGGGTAACCCTCCGCCCAAGAATTGATAAAGTGGATGTACTATTTCCTACTAGGCATCTCCACTAAGGGAGAGTTCTTCGACTGGGCTACAATTATTTCCAACCACGTCGACTCCCAGTTTTGGTAGTTGAACAAGAATAAGAAGTTCTACATGACTTATTATGTTTTCTGGGCCTTAGCCCAGCAGAGGCCCCACTCCAACGGCCTACTCACAGATGGCGTCCTCAGATTTGGCCCAGGACAAAATGCACCGTGGGACCATTTCCCACAAATCTAATGGGAAGCCAGCTTCCCCAGTTACTGCCATGTAAACGATTGTTTCGTTTACTATCATCTGCTTACGCCCACCCGGGATGCCGAATACCGCCTGTCTACTGAGGTGATAAAATTGGTTAGTAGTTATGCACACTACTACATCCAGTTCTAGCAGCATACCTACATTAGAGTTGCCGGCTTCTTTGGGAAACCCTACTTGTTGCCCAGGCATTGTGGGGACAAGATCGTGCTGCTAGAGTATTGCAGACAAATGATGGAGCTGCATGCCTTCTTGGCCCTCAAGAAGGTCCCCAATGTTTCATTTCCAATCTCCTGTGGTAACTATACCTGCAGTCTGGCCGCCGCAAAGGAGGCAGACAACAAGCTTAAATGTTATAATTTGCAGAAAAACTTTGATCCGCATGGCCAAATTGCAGCAGCACTACCCCGGGCTTCGGAGCCCCACAAAGCACACATGGAAGACTTCTGGGCTGATCGCCAGGATGACGTGGATGTGCGAAGCTAGAATTATGACAGAATGACAGCTGGAATGATGTAGGAGCTAAAGCTCCGGAGGTTCCCGACGGGATTTTCTGACACCACCCCACCACAGATCCCCAGTACAAAGAGAAGGGGATTGACAAGATGGCGCTGCCCGTGATAAATTGGGCCACCTAAGAAGATCACACAATCAAGGACTTCACTCAGGAAATTGTCGAGTGAAGTCATGCATATTTTAAGAGGGTGTGCCCCGGGAGTGTGCGCCTAGCTCCCCGACTGGCACTAAAAGCAACACCACAGCCGACACTAAGATTAACTTCGGGGGCCGAGACATCTTCACAGGCTGGGACTTCTGCACAAGGCACAGCCAAAGGAAAGGGGATAGCCCTAACCCCCTCCGCGCAGCAGACTCCCATACAAGAATAGATTCAGCAATCTGTGGCGGCCTCCCAACAAATGAGGGAGCAACTATTGACAAGGCTAGCCACTCCCCCGCTTATGTCCGGACCAATTCGTCCCTCTTCCTCCCCGTCGCTAGCAGCCCTAATGATGAAGGCGACTGGGGTTGATCCCACAGAGGCATCAGTAATTGCCAATGCGGGACCGCCTCTAATCACCCGGAGGAAAAGAAAGCACATCAAACAGCCAAAGGCAGAACCGGCGCCAAGGGCATCCCTCCCCAAAGAAGTGGAGATCATCTCTTTCAGTTCCCCAGAGCTGGAGAAAGAGGCAAAACAAACAGAGGACCCAGCCAGTCCCCCTCTAGAAGAAGAGTTCAATTTATTTGTAGTCGATGAGTTCAGAAATCTACAAGGAGGTGACACCCAAGCAGGGACGAAAGTCCCGGAGAAAGAGCAAGAGGCCGTGGACCTCCGGGACTTGGAAGAAGAAGCTGCGGAACAAGAAGAGCAGCAAACAGAAGAGCAAAGACCAGAGATTGTCTCCGGGGTTCAGGTAGCACAAGGTCTGGGAGTGGACCAATAGAAAATAATTGAACAAAAGGCATCAGCTGGGGAACCCAGACCTGAATCTTCGGGAATAACCGTAACCCCAGCCGCCGTGTTCCAATGGCCACTCCCAGGGGCAACCTTTGGGCAGATAATTACAGCGGCCCAAACCCTAAATCTAGGCCCAATACCTCCCCTACTGCCAATAGATGAAGGGGAAGAAGAGAAACTTGAAGAGATAATCCTCGAAGAAGCCGACCAAGGTCCAGACTCACCAATTGACATCCGAGACCAGGCTGAGGACATAGAAATTGAAGACATTACAGAAGAAGAAGTGCCAGCAGAAAAAGAAATGGAGGAAGTACATGTCGAAAAGGAGCAGCCACCACCGGACACCGAGAGAGCGTCTGAAGAATAGACTCTGGTAGGAAGGCCACCTCTCCCACCTTCGTGGCTGGTGGAAAGCAAGAAAAGAAAGGCCCAGTCCGCTTCGGCAGTCCCCATCTCCTTGGCCGAAATGATGGCCTTAGCTCAGGCCCCGCCGAAGGCGAAGAAGGCCCGGATAGTTCACACATTGCGAACTAGGCCAGATGGAGAAATAGTTGTGGTAATAGAAATGCCTCCCCTAGATGCCGATGAAGTGACTGCAGACCTCACAGATTACAATATCGCAGAGGTACACTTGGGAAAAAGAGGAAAGCAGGGCAAAGTAGACCTGCTAAAGGAAGCAGCAAGGGCAGTGGAGGCCCGATACGAGAAAGAAGCCCAGAGGCTCAAAGCAGAAAATGAGAAGAATGGAAACCTTATTGGGTTGCTAACCGAGCTGGCCAGACCAATCAGTGCCGCCCCTCCATAAGCCTCAACATCAGAAGAATTACCGTAGAGCGACATAGACTCCCTGCGAGTAATGAAAAAGAAGGCCCAAGCAGTAGATGAATGGGTCGCTGTGCAGATAGGAAACACCCGGTGTTTCCTAGTATCCACTCTCCCAGACCTATATACGGCCTGACAGGTTATTCTCCAGGCAGAAGCGCTGATTGAGCAGTGGGAGAGTGATATCGAGAATTACCAGGCATGGAAGGTGGAGCTCGAAGAGCTCCTCACCCTGGGAGAAGATATAATTTCTGACTCCAGAATTCTGGGTGAGGAACCATTTGATTTCGTAAGGACTCAGCACTCCAGACTGGACCTCACATTGGAGGTAACCAAGCAACTGGTAGAGTCCCTACAAGAAAATGTGAATACAGTAAAGACTTCTTCCAATTTATACAAGTATTTTGTAGTAAAAGCTTCCGGGGTTGATCCCCTTAGTCTAAATACTTATATTTCTGAGGAGACAGTTTTGGGAAATTTTGATGAGATGATGAACTCCCAGTATCAATCCCCAGAGGGAATGGATGGGGCCAAGATGGTCAAATTGATCAAGATGGTACTTAAAGGCCATGACGCCGCAAGGATGGCGGATGAGTTCAGAAGTAATGTTCCAGAATTGGGGGAACAAGTTGAAATGGCCAGATATAGAAGGGCCAGCCTAAAAAAGATTGATGAGGATGGCATTTTCTGCCTCCTTCAGGCCTTCGGTGATAATAAACAGCCTTGAGTTTTCTCCGAGGTCAGGGAAGCTTGAGCATCAGATATTCTTTATTCTTTTTGGGGACGTAAGTTCCCGGATCCCAGAGTCCTGGATCCAAAATTTTGTATTCTTTGAAGTGACCTGCATCCCGGTCCCCGAGGCCGACCAGTCACTTTCGGAAGTGGTTAATAAAGATTGTCAGAGGGTAGTTGAGCACATCAAGAAACATTAGCTCGGTGGTTGAGTTCTGGCAGGGTGATCTTCTCAAGGTGCCGTTCAAAGGTACACCTAGCACATTGGAGACAGGGCACCGCATTTCCCATTTATGAGGCATGTAGCCTCGGTACCCGAGGGACTTTCTTTCTTCCTTCTCCTCTCTGGCTCTCTTCCCGAGACCGATTCTTCCAATGCATATTCTTATTTTATTCTTCTGACATGGCAGACCTATTCCGTCTCTAGGTTTTTTGTAGGGTGGTGCAGGTAGTACCGGCCCCTAGATATTGTATTTTATTGAAGTGCAGTAAAATAGGGTTAGGGTTAAAGAGTTGTATAAATAGGCAAATCGGCCCATTTCCAAGGGTCGACAAAATTGATGATTTTGTTGTCTATAAGAAATAGCAAAGCAGTTCCTTTTAGTTGCAGAGCTCAATACTCCATTGTATTGTTCTTGGTAGTTGAATGCTCCCTTGGAGCCATTATTGTATTGCACACCAGTGATTGTTGGAAGAATATTAATGAAGAAGGAAGGATTCATAGCAATGATGTTGTTAGCGTCTCTGCTTGTAAGTTAATGGTATTTCATGTTTTAATGTTCTGTATGTCTTTTACTCTGAATGTGTTAAAGTAGATTAACGACCTCTCCATTCCTGCTACTGATAAAATGCTAACTGATGGTTGTGTATTTCTTTGATATTTAGTGTAGTCTTTCAGAGTATTGTTGATGTTCCAGATATTTTAGCATGATTTTAGTTAGATGAAACGTTCTAACCCTGCAGGATCTTTTTCCATTTTATTTGCTAAGTGTAGAATACTCTAGGAAACCCTTACCGTATTGAATCTCTGGGAGAACAAGTTGAAGTAACCAGCTATCCCCCTCAAAAACAGTCACCTCTCCCAACCGAGCCCTGCACCGTCGTGACCTGACACCCAGGTGCTTGAAGGCCCGAAGAATTTTATTTCCCCGGACAACCTTTGCAGGCGGAGTTGGCCGATTTCTCTGGAACCCGGTGACAACTTATGACTATTGGCAGACCCGGTCAGCAAAACCTCGTCAATAGAAACTGGCGCTAGAAGGAGGGCATGAACTCGTCCCCTCCCAGAGATTCTGACTTTACACCTCCCGAGGGTTCCCCGAGTTGTAGTTTTAGGAGACAAGCCTTTAGTGGGATTGGGTCCTTTTCCCCAGCAAAATTTGAAAGAATCCTTAGGTCTGCCCCCAATCCTGGAAGGTTTGTCAAACTCGAGCCTCCTGCTCGAAAGAAGCAAACATCGAAAGTCCTACCAGCCACTATAGTCTGGGGGTCCACCATACCCTTGAATACTCAGACTCCCCATATGGTCCCGAGAATCAATACCCAAACTACTCAAATTACAGTTCCCCCAATGGCTGCCTATTTCAGAAACACTGGGTCCCCAATGGGCACTTTTTCAGGCATAATCAACGACTTACCCTCCCACCCAGAGAAGATCTGGCTGCGATATGAGCACTTAGGCTCACGGACCGCAGAAGAACACTTACAGGCATACAAGGATGCCATGAACCGACACCGGATCCAACATGAAGATGTTGTGACCCGTATGTTTCCCTTGTCCCTAGGACAAAGTGAGTTGAACTGGTACTTAAACCTTCCTTCCAACTCCATAAACACTTGGCAAGATATGGAGGACGCCTTCCTGGCTGCCTTTCGCATGCATGTGGACCCAGCTTGGTCCCACAGCTAGTTCATCTCCATCAGGAAGGAACCCAATCAACCCCTTGCAGCATTTAACCACAGGTTCCAGTGTGCCCTGAATAGGTGCACAGGCCCTTTTGTCCCATCGCCAGACGTCACTATATAGACCTATCTTAACATGATGGACCCTTTCATTGCCACTCTCCTCTGGAGAACAACCGCCCCGAGCGACTGGGATACATTGGCAAAAGTATACCACCTAGCCCTAGAACTGTCCCGTGGCCTCAACAACTCCCTAGGCAGGATTGGGCAGAGCACACCCTTCAGCATGATCCCCGACGGAACTGTATATGCTGGGGGATACAACCCCAATCTGGCAATAGGTGCCCCCTCGATGGTGGTGAATCCTCCGCCACCTTTGATAGACCAACAGGCACGATACGTTTACCCAGCCCAGGCCCAGATAACTATGGGTCCGAAAGTCTTCCCGTGGAATCAACCTCAGCAGACACAACAGACTCAGACACAATCATCCGGAGTGCCTTTCTTCTAGTCGTTTGCGGCTGGGGGATTGCCGCCCTCGACTCCGGCTAACACTGCTACCTTCCTGGGAAGCCAACAACAACCACAGCCATCACACTATGACGCTAACACCTAGTTGACCGCCGAGGTCAAATCTCTCCGATGAATGCTGTCCACTCTGACTATGGACATGGGTCAACTGAAGGCTGGGTCCTACGCATCCCAAAATTCAAATCCCCAGAGGGGAAATATCTTCTCCGGCCAACGAAACAACAATGCCGAAGGAAGGAACTTTAACAGCGGGCCGAGGCCCAATCAACAGTGGAACAATAATGCTAACACCGGAGGCCCGCCTCCGAACCAAAACACCAACCAAAATGGCGCTGGACCATCCCATTTTACTCCAGTCGCAGACTTCCAGCCCATGACTAACTGGTGTAGACTGCACGACACAGGTTCGCACAATGAGGTAAATTGTGCCGCTTTGGAGAAAGTCATAATGATCTCCCAGCTGGACAGGCAGCAATCACACGATACCGCTCCCCCAGAACCCCCTGTCTAAGAGCAAACCCACAGTGCCTTTACCTGTGACACCATCTTCTTTGAAACTTCTGGGGAAGATGAGGAAGAATCTGAACTGCTGGGATTCTTTGATGAATCCATTCCGCCCTTCGAGGCCAACACCTTTACCAACCCGCGGACTCCATACAATACTCAGAGTCAGGCTGGTAAAGGACCAGCTTACACGCCCGTACCTCCTACCAAAGATCCTCCTCCTCCCCAGAAAAACGCAACTGATCGATCCATCCCTCCAAAGGGTCCTAGCCCTAACCAAGTGAAAGACCTCGTAGAGGAAGGCCACCCATTCCCGGGAGGGAGGTTTGATATCACGAAGGTGTTAGAACAGACCACCACCTCTATGACTTTAATGGAGGTTTTGCTAAATTGTCCTAAGTAGAAGAAGTCTCTTCTGAAGCTCTTAGAGAACCTGGAAGCCGTTAGCCACCCACCTAAGACCGTCTCCTTTGAAGATGCTAATGCGGTTGTCTTCCAGGGGAATAACGAGGACCCTCCCTTCCTGCTAGGCTTGAACATTTATGAAAAAAATATACACAACTACCTAGTAGATTCTGGAGCTTCGGGTAATATCATGCCCCTATCCATCTGTCAGAAGCTCAGACTTCACCCCACCCCATTTAATGGCGCAGTAATCCAGCTGGATAAGACTGCTGTGAAAATGGTGGGAGAATTGAAGAACATCTGGATACACCTTATCTAGGACCCCAGGATAGCCAGTATTATCGACATCCAAGTGGTGGATATCTCAGAGACTTATGGGATGTTACTAAGTCAGAATTGGTCTAAGTCCTTAAACAGATACTTTTCGACTGACTTCACCCACTTATGGCTTCCGTGGGAAGGAGAATCCAATCAGATTTGGGTCGAAAGTGAACCCCGGATGAAACAAGCCCTTACAGAGGATGGGAAGGTCAATGAAGTCCTTTTCTCTGAGCTTTCTCTGGGGGTATACCGCCCTCTTGAAATTTTAACATTCGATTTCATCCCCGGAGAGGATCCTGTCATGCTACAGAGAGCACAGGACTTAGAAGAAAAGGTGAGGACGGAAGTCAACTCCCAAGGCACTAAGGCAATCCCTGCCACACTCCTGTCTGGCATGTGGTGCCAGATACACTACCAAAAACATTCAGAACTTGAGTGTGAATCATGCCTCTCAATCGCTAACCGACAACTTAATGCCTTCCAGAATGAAGGCGCAACTGATTCTCCCGGACCCAGTACCCAAGTCCAAACACCTCTAGAGATAAAACCCGTTGTCACGCCGGTAGTCAAGGAGAAAATCCCCAAGTCTCCCAACAATAATCCAAAGGAAACTCCCCGTCCCCAGCCCCAGATTACAAACAATGATTTGTGGACCCTGAAGTTCGACGGGTCCCGATCCAAACAAGGCATTGGGGCTGGGGTAGAATTGATCAACCCGTGAGGGAAATCCTTCCTCGCTTCCTATAGGCTACAGTTTAACTGTATGAACAATGTCACAGAGTACGAGGCTTTGGTCCTTGGACTCCTATTCGCGCTAAGGAAAGGAATCACCCACCTCCGGGCTCTGGGTGATTCAGAGTTGGTTGTTAAACAAGTCTGGAGTCAATACACATGTCATGATAAGAGGCTGACCGCATACCGCAACCGGGCTTGGAGCCTTATTGAGGATTTTGATGCCTTCGGCATTGATCTCATTCCCCGATGCTGGAACTATGTTCCGGATGCCCTAGCTATTTTTGCCAGCACACTCGAGCCAATGGCTCGCTCACGACTCTGGAGATTTTCAGTTGAGATGGTCCCCACCCCCTCCATCCCAGATAATGTCACTCACTTTAAGGTTTTTGAGGATGATCAACATATCTTGGCCTTCATGGTGAATGTTGGTGTCTTTGAAAATTAGATAGTGGAAGAATGAGATCACGATGACACTGGCCAGGGTGATGAAGATGATGGGATCATGGACTTGCCCACCAACACCATCCCTAAGAGGATGGTTGCTTTAGAATGAATCTTCGACTCGGACCCTCGGGCCCGTGAGAAGGTGTCATCCTCCCCCGAGGGAGGAAAATTTGAAAAGGTTAACATCGAGCAGCCTGGTGAAGAAAAGATCATTCACATTGGTACCTCCTGCTCTCCTGAGGAAAAGGAGAAGATTCTCGCAGTTCTCTGAGAATACATTGACATGATCGCTTGGGGTTATGAAGACTTAAAAATGTATGACACATCCATCATGACCCACACCATTCCCCTGAAACCTGATGCTAAGCCCTTTTGGCAAAACAAAAGACCAGTCAACCCCCTGATAGAGCATCTAATTCGTCAAGAGGTAGAAAAAATGCTGTCAGCTCGAATTATCTTCCTGATCCGACACACTACATGGGTTTCCAACCTGGTTCCTGTGCGAAAGAAGAACGGTGAGATCCGCCTTTGCGTGGATTTCTGAAATTTGAACAAGGCCTCCAAGAAAGATAATCACCCTCTCCCCTCGTTGGATGAGGTGTTACAAATAGTGAACGGATCTCAGATGATGTCTTTCTTGGATGGATACTCCGGATACAATCAGGTCATGGTCAAGTATGAGGATCGAGAGAAAATAGCGTTCACCACTAAGTGGGGAATGTTTGTGTATAGAAGAATGCCCTTTGGCTTAATCAATGCCGGGGCTACATTTCAAAAGGCCATGGACATCGTATTTGAAGGCCTTGTAAACCGATGCATAATCATCTACATGGATGATTTGACCATCTTCTCCTGGGACAGGCGTGATCATCCCGCCCACCTCGCTCAGATTTGCGAGAGATGTCGCCGGTATGGAATATCCCTCAACCCCAAGAAGTGCATATTTAGGGTCATCGAGGGGAAATTGTTAGGGCATATTGTCTCTAATAAGGGTATATCCATAGACCCTGACAGAGTCAAAGCATTACTGAACTTACAGATGCCTGGCAGTAAAAAGGAAATGTGATCCTTCTTTGGAAAGATCAACTTTGTGCGATGATTCATCACAGGATTCGCAGAAATCGTCAAAACACTCAATGAAATGATGAAAAAGGATACCAAAATTGAGTGGAGTCCTGAAGCAAAGAGGGCATTCACCTAGATCAAATAGACCATAACGGAGGCTCCTGTCCTGGCTAGTCTGGACTACTCCCTCCCGTTTTATATTTACTCGTTTGCTTCGCCGCATTCTGCCACGACAGTGTTGACCCAAAAAGTTGAAGGGGAAGAATGACCAATAGCTTTCATGAGTTCCCCCTTTAAGAATTCTGAAGTCTGGTATTCATCGCTAGAAAAATAGGCCTTTTCCCTAGTTCACACCGTGAAGAAGTTCTGGCATTATATTCTCCGGAGCAAAGTGCATGCTATCATTCCGGACCAAGCCGTCAAATCTCTGCTGATGCAGAGTGAGTTGGGTGAGAGACGGGGGAAATGGATGGCCATCCTCCAGGAATATGATTTAGAGATGCAGCCCATGAAGATAGTCCGAGGCTAGGGACTAAGTCAGGCAATGACAGAAGAGACTCCCCACATAGAATGTCAGACTTATACAGTGGAGTCCATTACCCAAGATCCATGGTATACCGATCTGGTGTACTTACTACTAAACAACAAATGTACGGAGGGGTTACCTCCCCATAAATGTCGTGCCTTGCGGATGAAAAGCGTCCATTTTATGATAAAAAACTCTGCACTTTACCGTCAAAACTACGAGGGAGTATACCTCCGGTGCATTGACAGAGACCAAGCTGTGAAAATAATTGATGAATTCCATGGACAGTTTGGGACTGGGCATGGCTCAGCTAACGCCACTGCCCACCAAATCCTTCGGGCCGGATACTATTGGCCCTGCATATTCAAAGATTTCTATGCTCATGTTAGGAAATGCCATACCTGTCAGACTGCAGCACATCGTGAGCGTAATCCAGCCATGCCTCTGCAGCTAGTCTACGCGGCTAGACCCTTTGCCCAGTGGGCATTTGACTTTATCAGGGAAATCAACCCCAATTCGTTCGCCAACCACCAGTATATCCTTACTACGACTGATTATTGCACTCGGTGGTCTGAAGATATACCTTGCAAAAATAACACGACGGACGTAGTTATCAAGTTTTTGGAAGAAAAAATCATCACAAGGTTTGGAATGCCCTTTGCTTTGGTATGTGACAATGGTCCAGCATTTTCTTCGGCACAGTTACTCGAATGGAATTACAATCGGAAGATCACATTGAAGTTCTCCAGCAACTACTACCCCCAGGGGAACGGTGTTGCTGAATCAATAAATAAAAATCTACTTGAGGTAATCAAAAATTTGCTAGAACAAAATCCCCGGGACTGGCACCAAAAGTTGAAATTCGCCCTTTGGGCGGATCGTATTCGCATCAAGGCCGCCCTGGGGACATCCCCATTTCACCTGGTTTATGGCCAGAACCTGGTATTTCCAGTCAACTTACAGATCCCAGTTTTACAGTTTATGCAGGAATTCAACACCAGGGACAACATTGTGGAGGTTCGACTCTTAAACTTGGTGAGAATGGAAGAACAGCGAGATGCGGCACTTGAACATTTTGCGCGTCATCAAACAGTGGTAAAACGATGGTTCGACAGAAGAGCCCAATACAAGGCTTTTCAGATCTCAGATCTGGTCCTATTGTGGGACAAGGCCCGGGAGAAGAAAGGAAAGCATACCAAGTTCCAATGACTCTGGCTTGGACCATACTTAATTTTAGAAATCTGCGGGGCCAACACTTATCGCCTTAACACCTTGACCGGGGAACCTGTCGCATTGCCTGTTAATGGGCAGTTTCTTAAACACTACTTCGAATAAGGGTAATTTTGTCCAAATTTGTACTATATGTAAATATCTGCTTGTAAATATCCCCCCCGGGTGTCTCGTTGCGAGATACCCTACCTTGTAAATAGTCCTGTCGGCTGTCCTCCGGGGCAGCCTTTGTTTTTTCTTTCGGTTTTCTTTTGGCCCCGGCGTTTTGTTTCGTCTTGCAGGAATTGGAATGTTTCGCATAACCTTGGCCTCTGGTGCAATGCCTCCGGCATGGAGAATTTTAGAATCTATCTTTAGCACGGTGGAATCTGCCTGGTCTCCGGGTTTGTTTTACGGATCATGGCACATTTTTGGAAGCAATCTCCATCAGGTGTTGTCTTCGGGAGTCTGGCAATTAGTGAACAATGATAATATAAGAAACAAGTAATTGGACACGCCGGGGGTAGATCGGTTGTACTAATCGGTTGACCCACGTCTGAGAATATAACAAAATTCTTCCAGGGCCCAGAGTTTTATCCTCTTCAAAAAATCTAAGCATGGGTGGATAGGTGAAAGAAGTACCGCCATTTGAATTTAGCTAAGCTTAGGCTCAATGGTGAAAGAAGTACCGCCTTCCCCACTTGAAACAAATGAAATTATGATGGAAGCGGGATAGAACTCTGGTCTCCGGGGGAAATGAGCAAATCAATGACTGGTTAGATCTGATTAGTACCTCTTCTCTATCCCTCCCAGAGGTCATCGGCTTGATTTCTTTCCAAAGCACACACAACACCACTGATGAAAGGCTACGGAATGACTCTTGCGTGGTCGGGTTCTCTCAGATATGCTGCTCTTGCCCTGTCAGACACTTCGGGAGGCGGATTCATTCCAGTTGTGCTAACCAGAGATTCTATGGTTCTCAAATGCGCTAAGGCATTTGTCCCAGATAGTTGCCATTTGTTATGTCCTACATCCCCGTCCCTACATTTTGTGTGCAAAATGTTGGGTCCCCCTTTTTTTCTTTTGTTCTGCCTTTGCTGCGGCTTTTTCCTTGTCTTTCTTTTCCTTTCTTTTCCTTTTGTTTTCTTTCTCCGGGGTTTTTCTTCCACGGTGTGTGTTGTTTTCTTGGTTTGGTTTTCCCCTCCGGGACTCCGGTCCCGGAGGTCGTCTTTTG
Organism: Thuja plicata; assembly: GCA_018584345.1. Taxonomy (NCBI): domain Eukaryota; kingdom Viridiplantae; phylum Streptophyta; class Pinopsida; order Cupressales; family Cupressaceae; genus Thuja; species Thuja plicata. Next base: position 196,403 of record MU225360.1, read on the forward strand.
TTGGGAAGCCGGACTCTGGACTCCAGGATTCTTTGCTATGATGTTCTTAAGTCTTAGGAATATCATCGTAAGAAGTCCCTGGGCCCAGAGTTCGGAGGTTTGGTCTAACCTAAAATCTCCGGAAGGAGGAGGATTGCTTTTACCAAGGGTATAAATAGAACTTACCTGTCATTTTCACATTTACCGCGATTAAAACCTTTGAGCACTTAGAGAGAAATAGAGCAATCTCAAATAGATTAGCAGAACAGTTACAGAGGGATTTGTGATAATCAAAGCTTAACGCCTTCTACTGTTCTCAGGTGCACGCTAGTGTTTCGTGGTGGTGATCTTGATAGTCTAACGATTCGAGCTGTTGTAGAGTTCTCCTGGTAATCTTTCCCTTCCTCCGCCTTCTGCGTTTTCAGGTTGGTTCCTCTGCTTCCCTCTCTATTTTTCTTTTGCTTTCCTGGTTTTCTTTGGGTTTGCTTATTTTTTTTCCGTTTCGGCTTTGTTTCTATCGTGTCTTATCTTTGTCCTTTGGTCTTTGCCACCCGTTGGTGGGTTGGCTCTGCCAGAAGGTTGTCCACCTTCTGTGCAGAGGTTGTCTATAAATGGTCTGTAAATAGTTCGTAAATAGCATGTACATAATGTAAATAATTGTATATATCCATTTCTGTTTTGTCTAGTTTTCCCGCGGGAGTCATCCCGCTTGTTTAATCATGTATATATGTACATATTCCTGTAAATATCCCTTGTATATTTCCTCCCTTCTGTGTATATATCCCTCGGCTCTGTGTGTATCCGTTTGGGTGGCTCGACGAGTTGGTCAAGTCGCCTCTGCTTCTGGTTTTTACTGTCAAGTTTGCTTCGAGGCAGAAAACCACCTGTTTGAAACTCGGCTCATGGCCGGTTTCAAACAGGTGATTTTCTCTCTCCATCAAGGCTGTCAGCCTCATTTATTTCCCATGCGCGCAATCACTTCTAGCGAAGTGGCTTTCCCTTTTCGCGCATTCAGCCAGTCAGTGCCGCCGTCAGTGCCATCACATCCAATTAATGCCAACCCATGTGGCGTCCACGTGGGCTCAACAACTTGCTTGTTCATTCAATTTCGTTAACTGTCTTTTCTCCGGGCCTCGGGCCCCCTTTTACCACACCTCATCCTAAGTCTCCATCAAGCGTGGTAAAGTTTCCCGGACCTGGAGATATGATGAAAGTCCTAAGTTTAAGATGTGTTTTGCTTTTCGGATATCTTTGTGAAAAAATAACTTTTCAGGAAAAGCAAACAGCGCGGTGGTAAGAACTCTGGACCCCAGAATAATTATTTCATTTTAATAAAGATATTCTGACGGTCGCTTTGTCTCACAGGTCCGGACTTCAATTTGCAACCATGTCAGAAGCATCTGCATCTTCTCCTCCCGGAAGCCCAAAATTACCAGCTACAACTGAGACCAGGGCGGCGTCAAAGTCAAAAATGGAAAAAGCCCTGGCAAAGCTACCCCTCACAATGAAATTTGTACAAGATAATGAGATCGTGGGCTCAAAGATTGAGTGCAAGGTGAAGCTGATGACCGACGCCAGTGTCAGAACTTGGGTGGAAATGCAGGCCCTAGTAAAGATAATGCACATCCAGTGACAGGCTAGAGACCCACTTGCAATAAATATCAGAGGTTCCGGGATCCTCCGGGCAGCTTGTTTCCCATGCTCCGTGCAGTCTCTGGAGCTTGTTCTAGCACTAGCGGCCAACTACAACTCTTCTGTCTGGGCTGTCATGCTCGTGGCCGCTGAACCCACGGGGTTCCCCACTCCACTGGTGTCCCTGGACCCAGTCACTTTCCAAGCGGGCCTTGGCATCCCATAATTTGATCGGGCCACGGTGGTCACAAGGTCAGATGCCTTGAAATAATTCGCCGAATTGGAGGATGCCACCCGGGTGTATATAAACGCCAATTGGCTCAAAGTCCCGAAGAGGGACCCCAAAAGGATGAAGATTGATATCCCCCGCTCTGAATTCAAGGAGAGCATCCAGATGGGGATGATAGCATTGGCCCAGGTATTTGGGCAACCCTCCACCCAAGAATTTACAAAGTGGATGTACTATTTCCTACTAGGCATCTCCACTAAGGGAGAGTTCTTCGACTGGGCTACAATTATTTTCAACCACGTCGACTCCCAGTTCCGGCAGCTGAACAAGAATAAGAAGTTCTATAGGCCCCACTCCAACGGCCTACTCACAGATGGCGTCCTCAGATTTGGGCCAGGACAAAAGGCACCGTGGGACCATTTCCCACAAATCCAATGGGAAGCCAGCTTCCCCAATTACTGCCGTGTAAATGATTGTTTCATTTACTATCATCTGCTTACGCCCACTTGGGATGCTGGATACCACCTGTCTATTGAGGCGATGAAATTGGTTAGTAGTTATGGGCACTACTACATCCAGTTCCAGCAGCATACCTACATTAGGGTCGCCAACTTCTCTGGGAAACCCTACTTGTTGCCCAGGCATTGCGGGGACAAGATCGTGCTGCTGGAGTATTGCAGACAAATGATGGAGCTGCATGCCTTCTTGGCCCTCAAGAAGGTCCCCAATGTTTCATTCCCAATCTCCTGTGGGAGCTATACCTACAGTCTGGCTGCCACAAAGGAGGCAGACAACGAGCTTAAATGTTACAATTTGCAGGAATTTTATCTGGCGCGAAAAAAATTTGATCCGCATGGCCGAATTGTAGCAGCACTACCCTGGGCTTCGGAGCCCCACCAAGCACACATGGAAGACTTCTAGGCTGATCGCTAGGATGATGTGGATGTGCGAAGCTGACATTATGATAGAATGACGGCTGGAATGATGCAGGAGCTAAAGCTCTGGAGGTTCTCGGCAGGCTTTTCTGACACCACCCCCACCACAGATCCCCAGTACAAAGAGAAGGGGATTGACAAGATGGCGCTGCCCGTGATAAATTGGGCCACCCAAGAAGATCACACAATCGAGGACTTCACTCGGGAAATTGTCGGGCGAAGTCATGCATATTTTAAGAGGGTGTGCCCCGGGAGTGTGCGCCTAGCTCCCTGACCGGCACTAAAAGAAACACCACAGCCGACACTAAGATTAACTTCAGGGGCCGAGACATCTTCATAGGCTGGGACTTCTACACAAGGCGCAGCCAAAGGAAAGGGGATAGCCCTAACCCCCTCCACGCAGTAGACTCCCATACAAGAACATATTCAACAATCTGTGGCGGCCTCCCAATAAATGAGGGAGCAACTATTGACAAGGCTGGCCACTCCCCCGCTTATGTCCGGACCAATTCGTCCCTCTTCCTCTCCGTTGCTAGCAGCCCTAATGATGAAGCGACCGGGGTTGATCCCAGGGAGGCATCAGAAATTGCCGATGTGGGACTACCTCTAATCACCCAGAGGAAAAGAAAGCACATCAAACAGCCAAAGGCAGAACCGGCGCCAAGGGCATCCCTCCCCAAAGAACTAGAGATCCTCTCTTCCAGTTCCCCAGAGCCGGAGAAAGAGGCAAAACAAATAGAGGACCCAGCCAGTCCCCCTCCAGAAGAAGAGTTTGATTTATTTGCAGCCGATGAGTTCAGAAATCTGTAAGGAGGTGACACCCAAGCAGGGACAGAAGTCCTGGAGAAAGAGCAAGAGGCTGTGGACCTCCGGGACTTGGAAGAAGAAGCTGTGGAATAAGAAGAGCAGCAAACAGAAGAGAAAAGACCAGAGATTGTCTCTGGGGCTCAGGTAGCACAAGGTCTGGGAGTGGACCAACAGCAAATAATTGAACAAAAGGCATTAGCTGGGGAACCCGGACCCGGATCTTCGGGAACAACCGTAACCCCAGCCGCCGTGTTCCAAGGGCCACTCCCGGGGGCAACCTTCGGGTAGATAATTACAGCGGCCCAAACCCTAAATCTAGGCCCGATACCTCCCCTACTACCAATGGATGAAGGGGAAGAAGAGAAACTTGAAGAGATAATCCTCGAAGAAGCCGACCAAGGTCCAGACTCACCAATTGACATCCGGGACCAGGCTGAGGACATAGAAATTGAAGATGTTGCAGCAGAAGAAGTGCCAGCAGAAAAAGAAATGGAGGAAGTACATGTCGAAAAGGAGTAGCCACCACTGGACACCGGGAGAGCGTCTGAAGAATAGACTCTGGTAGGAAGGCCACCTCTCCCACCTCTGTGGCTGGTGGAAAGGAAGAAAAGAAAGGCCCAGTCCGCTCCGGCAGTCCCCATCTCCTTGGCTGAAATGATGGCCTTAGCTCAGGCCCCGCCGAAGGTGAAGAAGGCCCGGACAGTTCACACATTGCAAATTGGGCTAGGCGGAGAAACAATTGTGGTAATAGCAATGCCTCCCCCAGATGCCGATGAAGCGACTGCAGACCGCATAGATTAGAATATTGCAGAGGTACACTTGGGCAAAAGAGGAAAGCAGGACGAAGTAGACCTGCTAAAGGAAGCAGCAAGGGCAGTGGAGGCCCGATACAAGAAAGAAGCCCAGAGGCTCAAAGCAGAAAAGGAGAAGAACATAAACCTTATTGGGTTGCTAACCGAGCTGGCCAGACCAATCAGCGCCGCCCCTCCACAAGCCTCAAGATCAGAAGAATTACCGCAGAGCGACATAGACTCCCTGCGAGTAATGAAAAAGAAGGCCCAAGCAGTAGATGAATGGGTCACTGCGCAGATAGGAAACACCCGGCATTTCCTAGTATCCACTCTCCCAGACCTATATACGGCCCAACAGGTTATTCTCCAGGCAGAAGTGCTGATTGAGCAGTGGGAGAGTGATACCGAGAATTACCAAGCGTGGAAGGTGGAGCTCGAAGAGCTCCTCACCCTGGGAGAAGATATAATTTATGAATCTAGAATTCTGGGTGAGGAACCATTTAATTTCGTAAGGACTCAGCACTCTAGACTGGACCTCACATTGGAGGTAACCAAGCAATTGGTAGAGTCCCTACAAGAAAAGGTGAATACAGTAAAGACTTCTTCCAATTTATACAAGTCTTTTGTAGTAAAAGCTTCCGGGGTTGATCCCCTTATTACAAATACTTATACTCCTGAGGAGAGAGTTTTGAGAAATTTTGATGAGATGATGAACTCCCGGTATCAATCCCCAGACGGAATGGATGGGGCCAAGATGGTCAAATTGACTGAGATGGTACTTAAAGACCATGACGCCGCAAGGATGGCGATGAGTTCAGAAGTAATGTTCCAGAACTGGGGGAACAAGTTGAAATGGCCAGATACAGAAGGGCCAGCCTAAAAAAGATTGATGAGGATGGCATTTTCCGCCTCCTTCAGGCCTTTGGTGATAATAAACAACCTTGAGTTTTCTCTGGTGGCGGGGAAGCTTGAGCATCAGATATTCTTTATTCTTTTTGGGGACGTAAGTTCCTGGATCCCGCAGTCCCGGATCCAAAATTTTGTATTCTTTGAAGTGACCTGCGTCCCGGTCCCCGAGGCTGACCAGTCACTTTTGAAAGTGGTTAATAAATACTGTCAGAGGGTAGTTGGGCACATCAAGAGACATTAGCTCAGTGGTTGAGTTTTGACAGGGTGATATTCTCAAGGCGCCGTTCAAAGGTACACCTGGCACATTGGAGATAGGGTGCCGCATTTCCCATTTATGAGGCATGTAGCCTCGGTACCCGGGGGACTTTCTTTCTTCCTTCTCCTCTCTGGCTCTCTTCCCGAGACTGATTCTTCCAATGCATATTCTTATGTTATTCTTCTGACATGGCAGACCTATTCCGTCTCTAGGTCTTTTGTAGGGTGCCGCAGGTAGTACCGGCCCCCAGATATTGTATTTTATTGAAGTGCAGTAAAATAGGGTTAGGGTTAAAGAGTTGTATAAATAGGCAAATCGGCCCATTTCCAAGGGTCGATGAAATTGATGATTTTGTTATCCATAAGAAATAGCAAAGCAGTTCCTTTTAGTTGCAAAGCTCAATGCTCCTTTGTATTGTTCTTGGTAGTTGAATGCTCCCTTGGAGCCATTATTGTATCACACACCAGTGATTGCTGGAAGAATATTAATGAAGAAGAAATGATTCATAGCAATGATGTTGTTAGCGTCTCTGCTTCTGAGTTAATGGTATTTCATGTTTTATTGTTCTGTATGTCTTTTACTCTGAATGTGTTAAAGTAGATTAACGACCTCTCCATTCCTGCTACTGATAAAATGCTAACTGATGGTTGTGTATTTCTTCGGTATTTAGTGTAGTCTTTCAGAGTATTGTTGATGTTTTGGATATTTTAGCATGACTGTAGTTAGATGAAACGTTCTAACCCTGCAGGATCTTTTTCCGTTTTATTTGCTAAGTGTAGAATACTCTAGGAAACCCTTACCATATTGAATCTCTGGGAGAACGAGTTGAAGTAACCAGCTATCCCCCTCAAAAACAGTCACCTCTCCCAACTGAGCCCCGCACTTTCGTGACCCGACACCTAGGTGCTTGAAGGCCTGGAGAATTTTATTTCCCCGAACAACCTTTGTAGGTGGAGTTGGCCGATTTCTCCAGAACCTGGTGACAACTTATGACTGTTGGCAGACCCGGTCAGCAAAACCCTATCAACAATCTCGAATATAGTGATAAGGAATGTCAAAATGCTTGGATCTCTCATGAAACACAGGATTTACTGATAGCTTGATACAACTTTAGTTATTACAATGGATAGTAGTTTGTTTTAAAGGTGTACCAAATAATCCAACAAGTAGTTTTCTGAGTCATACTGCTTCTCTGGCAACCATTGAAGATGCAATGTATTTAGCCTCAGTGGAAATTTGAGCTACTAAAGATTACTTTTTACTAATCCAAGATACCATAGCTAATCCCAAACTTAAACAACATCATGATATGGTTTTTTGATTGGTCACACTTCTAGCCCAATCTGAGTCAGTGAATCCATGAAGATCCAAGTCTGTCTTTTCATATGTAATTCCATAGTTCACAGTACCCTGAAGGTATCTCAATATATGTTTTGTAGCAAAGAGATTAATTTCTTTAGGTTCACACATGAACTGACTTAAGGCATTTACTACAAAGCAAATGTCTTGTCTGGTATTTACGAAGTACATCAGGGAGTCTATTATCTACCTGTATAGAGTAGGATCTGCTGGAGGAGATTCTATTGTTTTTTCCTTTAACTTATGAACGTTTGTTTCCAAAGGTGATGACATTGGTCTACAGTTTAACATATCAAATCTCTTTAATATGTCAAGAGTGTATTTTCCTTGATTCAGGATAATACTATGTAATTTTTTCCACACTTCTAAACCAAGAAAGTAGTGTAAAAGACCTAAGTCTTTCATATCAAATTCATTTGTTAAATCCTTCTTGCATTGATGAATAAGGTGATCATCTCTTGTAATCAATAAGTCATCAACATATAGTATTAATATCAACATGTCACCTTCGCTCTATTTGAAGTAGAGGTTTGGGTCAACATCATTTTTGGAATACCCTAACTTCATAAGATAATTATAAACCCTCTCATACCAGGCTCTAGGAGCCTGGTTAACTCCATATAAAGATTTCTTTAGTTTACAAACATTGGTTTTGGAATTTTGAATCTCAAAACCTTCAGGTTGCTCTAGGTATACTTCTTCAAAGGTTCCATTTAGGAAGGCAGTCTTTACATCCATCTGATGTACTTTCCATCCTTTAGCAACTACAATGGCTAGGATGGTTTGAACTGAAGTGTATCGGGAAATAGGAGCAAAAGTTTCTTCATAATCAATCCCTTCCTTTTGTGATAATCCATCCCTTCCTTTTGTGAAAATCCTCTGGCTACAAACCTTGCTTTGTACTTCTCTATACTACCATCTGTAGCATGTTTAATTTTGAACAACCATTTAGATCTGATCACTGATTTCTCTTTAGGTTTGGGCACAATGTCCCATACATTATTCTTTATGATAGACTGATCTATTCCTCTATCATGGCATCTTTTCATACTTTTTTCTAAATAGCATCTAAAACATTTGCAGGTTTTAATTTTGAGAGTTCACTCATTAGGGCTACATAATTAGAAAACCTTGCAGGTCTTTTACTTTCTCTGAATGTCCTTGAAGGAGCTCCATAATACATGGATTCTTCTATTATCTTACTGGCTAGAGAGGTCTCTTTTTAGGATTTACTGATGTTGAAATTTGTTCCTCATTTTCTTCTTCCTCAGAATGCTCCCTCTGAATCTCAGGTGTAAATTCCTCTTCTAAAAAAGCATGTTTTTCTGGTTCTAAAGAATTTCTAGCTCTAGATAATGCTATATCTTCTTCAAAGATTACATCCATGCTTAGTTCAATCTGATTTTGACTAGGTATATATATTTGGTATGCTTTTGAGGTTTCACTGTATCCTACAAAAATACCTTTCCTTCCAAATGGTTCTAATTTTGTTCTCTTTTCTTTGGGTACATGTATGTATACTAGACACCCAAATATTCATAACTTACTATTGTTTGGTTTTGTCCCTGAGAAAACTTCTTCAGGAGTCTTACTATCAATGTGAGAGTTTGGACATCTGTTTTGAATATATACTGCAGTATTTGATGCTTTTGCCCAAAGAGAAGCGTCGAGGTTTTGATCAAGAATCATTGCTTTGGTAGCTTCAATAATTGTTCTATTTTTCCTTTCAACCCCATTCTGTTGAGGGTTGTAAGGAAGTGTACTCCCTCTCAATCCCTACATGTTTTCAAAATTCCTTAAAGATATCTGAGGCATATTCTTTACCGTTATCTGTCCTTAGAGTCTTGATTTGCTTTCTAGAAAAGTTTTCAGTAAGTGATTTAAAGTCTTTGAACATTTTTAGAATCTCCTTAGATTATTTATGTTTAAGGAAATATATCGAGGTCTTCCTGGAGAAATCATCAATGAAGATTACGTAGTATTTACACCCTCCTATTGATGGAACAAACATAGGTCCACATAAGTCTGAATGAACTAACTCTAATACATTGTTTGTTTTACTAGAACTATTTTGAAATGCCCCTTTGGTGTTTTTACCTAACGCACAACCTTTGCATGCCCATGGATAGTATTGTTTGAGTTTTGGTAATCCAATGACAAGTTTTTCCATGGAAGATAGGGCTTTGTAATTTAAGTGTCCTAGTCTTCTATGCCATATCTCATTGGTGTTAGTGATTTCATTCATTAGGACTTGGCTTGTATCTATACATAATTCATATAGACAGCCTTGCCTTCTACCTATGGTTAGGGATTTCTTGATATTAGAGTTCTTTAGCCAAGACTTTACTTTACCATCTATAAAGGTTACTCTAAATCCATTATCTTCAAGTGGTAAGATAGATTCTAGTTTCCTTTTGATGCCTAGTATAAATAGTACTCCAGTAAGTTGAATGGAATCGCTAGTTTTTAGTTTGATAGTGCATGTCCCAATACCTTTTATTGGATAAGTTGAATAATCTATTGAATAGTTACTTCTTCATTGGACTCTGTTATGCCCTGCATACCTATCCCTACATTTTGTGGGCAAAATGTTGGCTCCCCCTTTTTTGCTTTTTCTCTTCCCTTGTTGTCTTTTGTTTTCTTTGTTTTCCCTCTGGGATTTTCTTCTACGAGGGTTTTATTTATTTTATTTTTGTCTTCTTCTGTCTCTGGGACCCAGTCCCAGAGTTTGTTTGTCCTTTCTAGATTCAAATTCCAGACTTCAAGATTTTCTGCCATTATGTCTTCTTTAGTGAGAAGATATGGTTGCATGGAATCCCTGGACTCGGAGTCTGAAGGTTTTCTTGTTCCAGAGTTTTTAGAGAGAGTGAAACCTATTTCTACCCTAAGGGTACAAATACAAGTTACCTACCATTTTCACATTTACCGCGATTAAAACACTTAGAACACTCAAAGTGATTTTAAGGTGATTAAGGCGATTAAACAAAACATTGCTCCCTGTATTTAGTCGCTAATTGAACATTGATCCACGATGCTTGCTCATGATTGTTCAAAGGTGACCTTGTTGTAGAGCACTCCCCGTGCTTGCCTTCCCTGCATTCTTCACATTCCTAGGTTGGATTTCATTTTTCCTTCTCTGGTTCTTTTGTTTCTCTGGTTTTCTAACTTTTTCTTCCATTGTTCTCATTTTTGTTTTGTTTTTTTTCTTTTGTGTGTTCTCATTTCTGCCTTTATGTTTCTACTTTTTGGTCACCTCCCGTTGGTGGGTTGGCTCTGCCAGAGGGTTGTCCACCCTTTGTGCAGTTGTAATCTAATGTATATATTGTACATTGTCGTAGGGTAGTTTTTGTGCCTCTATAAATATTGTGGGCACCATGTAAATTTGTGTAAATATTCTATAAATATTATGTATATATGTCATTGTTATGCGAGCTAAATTGTGGCCCTTGTAGAGCATCGACCCTCTGTCTTTGTGCTCATTTTTCTTTTGTTTTTTTCTTTTGTGTATTCTCATTTCTTCCTTTGTGTTTCTACTCTTTGGTCGCCTCCCATTGGTGGATTGGCTCTACCAGAGGGTTGTCCACCCTCTGTGCAGTTGTAATCTAAAGTATATATTGTACGTTTTTGTAGGGTAGTTTTTGTGCCTCTATAAATATTGTGGGCAACATGTAAATTTGTGTATATATTCATTATTATGCGAGCTACGGTGTGGCCCTCACAGAGTATCGACCCTCTATAGTTTAGTGTGCATATCTCATGTATATCCTTCCAACTCCTTTCAAGCTCACCACACTCCATCATGTTTTGAACCATCCTCTTGAGCTCATCGAGAGGGAGCCACCACGGTTTGAACTTGGCACCTCACTAGTTTGAGCCATGGAAACTTTCTCTCTCCTCTGTCATATCACCTTAATGGCAGAATTAATTTCCCATGAGTGGGGATTCAAACCACATCCCATCTAGCATTCAATTTCCCCTGTGTTAGCCCACTTGTCACCATTAATTCCCTTTACACTACCTGTCACATGGCCATGTGACATCCCATGTCAGCCAAGTATGGCTTCCTAATAGTCGCATCAACAATAGCTACCTCTTCTGGACTCCAGGTGCTAAGAAGCCCCTAGGTCTTCATTCCATCTTTGTCACTTGGTCCACTACCCCGGAGCCCCCGAGTGTTCATCAGAATCCAACTCATGTTTATCTTAAATACTCTGGGATTTTGATATATTCTAACACTTTTTGGACAGGTGTGAAATGGTGATGGCTTCCCCAAAATCTATGAAGTTATTATTATTATCACATACTGATGGTTCTCCAATCTTGTAGGTTGCAGATAGCTGGTCAAAATGTCTAATGTAATCACTCCCCCTGATAATCCGGAGTTGCCTACTACCTCCACTCAGGCAGCCACAAAAACCAAGGCTGAAAAGATGCTAGCCAAGCTGCCACTAACCTCCAAATACCTGAATGAGGGTGTTCTTGTGGGGTCCAAGGTGGACTCCAAAGTGCATGAAATAATAGACACAGAGCCTGGACTTTGGGCTGAAATGTAGGGCTTAATTCAAGCCATATATAGACTAAAGGTCGGTGGAGATAGCATGGCCACCCTCTTGGTCACCTCTGACATTATTAAGGCTACAAAATTTCCTTGCTCAGTGCAATCATTAGAATTAATACTTCAACTAGAAACACTATACAATGCACCTACTCAGACTATTCTGCTCGCCAATCCCTGGCCATTACAATACCCAGCAACAATTGTTAATATGGATGCAACAAATTTTTCCTCAGGGCTGGGGATTCCACAATTCAAGGGGTCCATCATCATCAACTGGTCCAAGTCATTACAGGAGTTCGAGGAAGCTTATCTCATCTCCTGACAATATCTCAACACTCAGGGGCTGAAGTCCCCAAACAGGGACCATAAAAAGATGAAGTTGGAAATTCCCCATGGGGATTTCAAAGAGCCTATTTAGATGGGCATCATATTTTTATGCAAGATCTTTGGACAACCCCATGCCCGGGATTTCTTGGCATGGATGTACTATTTTCTTTACTGCATCACCACCCACAACCAGACTTCCAATTGGGCAGCTATTATAGCCAATCATGTGGACATGTAGTTGAAGAACATCATCCAGAGTTCTAAATTCTATATGACATCTTATGTGCTATGGGTGCTGGCCCAATAGAGACCGACTTTCCCAGGTTTAGGAATAGTGGGTGATCTTGGGAACGGGCCGAGCCAGTTAACACCATGGGATCATTATCGCCTAATCTAGTGGAAACTCAGTTTCCTAAATTTTTGTAGGGTAAACGATGCCTTCATTTACCAAAACATTTTGACACTAGTACATTTGAGACCTCTTTTCGATGGCTATGCGTCGCTTTTCTTACACTGTCCCATCGGCCTAGCGACAAAGACCAGTGTTGCAGTTTTGGTGCCAGAATCAATGACGGTTGTATTGTCTATCATTATTACGATGGTACTAACTATTGCACTATGAGATGGCTATGATGGTCACCATGCTGTTGTTACATATTTTAGTTGTCTCTATTACGACATGTAGGCATCACATCTTATCGATCACTATTACAACACATAAGCGTCGCATCTCATCTGTCGCTATTATGACACGTAGGCGTCACATGCTATTTGTCACTTTTTTAGACGTGTGACAAATTTGATATACATGTGACATCAAGCCATCGGTAATTTTTGATGGCCCAACATCACATGTATAGCAAATTTGTCGCATGTCTGAAAAAAGCGACGTCTAGGTTTCGCAATACAAGCTAGCTATAATGTTTATCATGCTGTCGTTACATTTTATCTATCGCTATTATGACACCTAGGTGTCACATAATGAGTGTTGAAATTATGAAAGACATGCGACAAATTTTCTATACATGCAATGTCGAGCCGTCGGCAATTGCCGACGGCTCGACGTCGCATGTATTTTTTAGTGTCACTTTAGAGTTTTCAAGAGTTTAGTGTCCTAGTGTCGCTATTTTTAGTAATTGTGGTTTTACTTATTTTGGAACCATGATTTCATGTGCTTTGTTTGGGATAATTTCATTAGCAGTTGGCCAGATAAATATAAAACAATTTGTATTACCAAATTAGTTCATCCAAAAACTAGAAGACTATGACAGTCTGATAAGTACATGTAGGATTCGTGAAAAGACATCAAGTGTCTGAAATGAAATAATTAAATAAAAATTAGAAATAAGCATACCATTCATGGTAAGTGATTCAAAGCTTTTTTTCCTCCCAGTTTCCAACCCAGACATATCCAGGAAAGAATACAACATCTTTGTAAAATAATACATAACAACACAAGGGTATTTGCAAAAGTAACCCAAAAAAGAGAGAAAATAATGAGATCAACATCCACACATTTTTGTACAAGAAATACAGAACAAATTTTCTTACATTTAGTGAATTGCCTTCCTCACTACCTTCACTTGAACCTTCACTTCCACTATCCCCACTGAAACTAGCAGTTCTATTTAGATCACTAACATATAAGTTATAAACATAAGAAGGTAAGAAAATGGGAGTTGCCTAGAACATAATTTGATTTATCTTACCAACATCCTAGACCTTCCCACTGATTATTAAAGTTTAATAAGTTTATCAAATTTAGTAGCCTTGAATATCTACCTTTGTGAGAAGGCACCATTTGCAGTAGCAGGTGCTTCTTTTCCACCCTCTCCTTGACTTGTAACTATTTCGAGCTTTCCCAAACTTTCTTTTACCCTCTTCATTGAATTCCTTCCTTTACCTCCCAAGGACTTTGGCTCTGCATCTATGTTTTGTGCAACTGAAGTCTGTCCACAGAAATTAGATATCAAATTTCCATTCAAAACATTTCTTATAAGATTAAAACATTAACAACTGGGTGCTAAAAATTCTTATGATTGTTTTCCATATAATTACTTCCTACAAAATTTTAGTAATTACCATTACAACATCTGTAGGTTTTCCATTTGATGGGATTCCATATTGAGTGAATGTGTGTGCACCCTAAAGTTGCAATCAAGACCACAATGTTAGAAAATTAGGTTAGTAAAATAGGCCATATGTCCACAATAAAAATAGCCAATAATACATGCTAAACACTAGGTAACAAAAGGGAGTGACCATCTCCTTCATTATTGACTTACCTGAAAAGAAAAATCACATAGACAGATGCATACTTTCAAATTATAAGTATTAAATATTTGAAAAGAC